>CAHIKZ030004620.1:845000-997500 GCA_903632075.3 Acanthosepion pharaonis | reverse complement strand
CGGTGATTAGTTATGTTATTTACTTACTTTAATTGACTGTCTAAAACAGGTTAAATTATCTGCGTTTTGTATAGTGTATTTTCATGAACCTATTTTACAAGGTATTCGTTTTTAGTTTCCGATTTTTAAGTAACATAGTTTTCGTGTTTGCCTTTTGAGAAGTTCTGATTGTTTATTTAGTAATTTGTGTGGATCTGAAAAAGTGATTATAATTATTTTCTCTTCAAAACAGAGTTTACAGTTTTTGTATTTATTATTGTAGGTTCATGCTGTTTTCCTTATTTTCCATGGCATTTTCGGTGTAATTTGTTTTTAAATTCTCATATTAGTTTAGAAGCTATTATGTTGTTCGCGTATTTACTATTTATAAAGGATGTTTTGTATGCGTTGTGGCTCTGATTCCAGGGTCCTTCAGTTAATCCTATGTATATTTTTTTTGTTATCTGCTGATTTTATTGTGACTTGGCGTATTATATTGTTTTACAAGTAATTACCATTTATAGGTCATCCGTTCTTTGCTCTGCAGTTACAGGTGAGGTTGATTTGTGCTGGTAGTTTGTTGGTTATTTTTCTGTTGTGCATTTTTATAATTTGTGTCCTATTCTCGGTGCAACTGTAGCTGATTTTTACTATGTTTCTGTTGAATATCTTGTGGTTCTGCTTGAAGCGGGGTAAGTATTTTATGTATGAGTTTAATGAATACTTTTATGATATTTTTACGTTTTTGTTGTACGGTGGGTTAAACCATATGTTTATTTTCCTGTTAGCTTTTTTTTTCTACTGTGTGATGTGTATGTGAGTGTTGCAAAAAATTTTAGGGCTGTTTCATAATCTTTTTTTTTTGCTTCGTTGAAGATGGTTTCATTAGAAGAATTTTAAAGTTAAAAATTGAAGATGCTAAATATAAAATTATTTCACTGTTCTAATTTATTTATAATCAGAATATTGTGTTAAAAGGAACTCCTAAATAGTGACTAGCTTTGTAGATAAACTTCTAAAGTAATATGTGTGCGTTTTCATTTATAGTATGGAGGCACCCCAGAGGATCAATTGTTATCTTGACTTACATGAACAAAAACTACAATACAATAAAAAGTTTTTGATATAATTCCAATGCAACTGTAAAATATGTCGTCATTTTGACGAAATAGGCGAACTAATTTCATAATACTGAATTTTAAATTTTTATGCTTATTTATGTCTTACAAGGTTTATTTTTATTTCTTGAGATGATAATTTTTTTAGGAATAGATGTGGAAAGATTCTCATTCCGACTAAGAAGGGATTCCAGAATAAATCCTGATGTTTGATCGTTTCTCAAATTTTGGAAAAATGGATCGAACCAAGAATTTTTCAGCAACCCTTCGTACGCTGAAATAGAAATATCGTGATTATAACAATCAAGATGATGACACTAGTAACTCTTACAATAAAATTACAAGGTGATTTTAAAGGTTATAAAAAACACCCTTAATATTGTTAACATCTGTTGGAGATTTTTTAAAGATAGTTTTGAACGATTTTTAATACAATATTCAGAGAACTGAAAGCCATAAAGAAATGCAATTAAAAGAAAGAAATGAATCATTCATTACTTTAATTACACAGAGAAAATAATAATATTTATTTATTTACTTACTTATTTAAACATTAAAAGATAATGTCTTAGTTCTTGATGAAAAGATGTCTTAGCGATCTTTGCCAGTCCAGTGTTATAAAAAGAATACGTATGCTGGTTTTGATGAACCAGCCATGAAAGATCAGAGCCTCTCATCATCTATCCTTGGTCGTAAAAGAAGAATCTCTAAGATAGAAAAGTTATGATACAAGCAAATCTTTTATGGTTTTAGTAAGACACACGTACACACAACTTCACATCATTTTATTTGGGAGTTTTCGTGCTTCATTAGCTTAAATGATATTGGTTTAATGTATTCTTATCTTATTTCACACATTTTTAATTAACATTACATCCGCCTTTTTGCTTTCAGTTGCTATATTCTTTGGCTTTTAAGTTAAGTTTGCGAGAAAAAAACAAAAAACAAAAAAAACAAAAACAGTTTCGAATGAAACCTGAATTCGAATTCAATACCACGACAGGCAACGCCTATATTTTTTAGTTATTGAAGCCATCGATCGCCAGGTGGAATTTTTAACTAAAGTTTTACTCTTACCGCTTTCTTTCATACTTATATCATGTCACTTTTTTTTTTATAACCTATTAGTAGTTGTAGTAGTACTTTCAAATTATCTGAAGATCTACCATTAAGCAATCTAATTACGTCATGCATTATTTGATTAATTGATTTTCTACGGTTTATCAATTCTTTACAGGATATTTAAAGCCAGAAAATATTTTTTAGAGCGTAAGAATTTCTTTTTTTGAGATAATGGTTTAGTGATAAAAGTCTTACTAATTAACCCATAGCTGGGGGAGAAGACGTGGATTCATTCATTTCCCAGGGGTATTTACGCGTAATATAACGAAGCCAACAAAAATTGGAAATTGAATCTGTGATTAACAATTCCTAGCTATTATCCATTATTTCACCCGCACATCCAAGCTTACAAGACTCGGTATTCCCAAGCTGTCAGCCCTTAATTTCGGTGATCTTGCGGGAACCGGTGTTTCAACGTGATTTTGCTCTAACCCTCATACATTATTTGACCCTGTCAAATTAGACAAATGGGCATAGAATTTTGTTGCTGTTACTGTTTGGCGTTGAAGTTTTTATGGGAGAATGATTTGTTCAAATCCTCACTCACTGATTCTTTTCCCCGCCAACAATTACGGCATGCTAGTAACGAGATCTTTTTGTCAAAATATCTGGAATGAAAGAGCGTAGGGAGAGTTACTGGTACCGTATAACCCAGTACTATATGACACATGGCAGAATCATCAGTGACTAAACCAGTTTCCCCATCAGGCTTTTCTGGTGAGGAGGATGGCTAGACACCCAGCGGGATGAAAAACAAGACCTGTCAAAGGGCGGATGAACCTTCATGTAGAGTCAACCGCTATCTAGCACACAATGGGGTAGACTGGGATCTATAATTATGTATGCAGCCAGTGCGGTGACGACATGGCATCGCTGGCTAGAGAAGAGGGTAACACTGATGGAATCAACAGCCACGTGTCCGTAACCATAGTGAGACTTGTCGTCGGGGAACGGCTGTGGTTTAACCTGGAGAGGGATGGCCCTCGCCATGTCCAGTTGTCCAAAACACGTTACGCATAAATGAATGCCTCTCCGGCTTTAAATTCATATATGTGAAGGGAACTGGTCATGTGCTCAGCTTGCAGCGACTCTACGACAACAAGTGGTCATGGGACTGATGTTGCTGTTTACGATAATAACTAGTGAAGTTGAAAGCATCACTCAGTTTGTTTCGTATTCATTATGCGTGCCTGAAAGATACATTTGCTAAGAGAATAAACGATGTTTAGTTGATCCTGGTGAAATGTGCCTTGCTTTGTTAACTTCGAGTAACTTATTTATTATAGAGGTGTGGGTAGACTACCGAATAACGGTAAGTCGAATGAAACTGAGACAGTTTGCGTTCACTTTGCAGGAGGAGAATGTATGTATGAATCATTCCCACTCAACATCTATGGTTTAAATAACAACACAGACTGGGTTTCTCTAGCCTTAGCTGCTTACCAATCTAGAAGTAAAATTATGAATTCAAAACAACGAAAACGATAACAGGAAAACACTATTTTTCTCCAAGAGAAATCATGGCAATAGACAATTTATAGTTATTAAAAAAGGAAGCTGTGGAGAACTATTATCGCTTACGATTTGAAGGAACATAGCACCGAAATAGAGGAGACTTACTTATTCCATCCAATTTTTGTGCAGAACTTTCCCTTTTACTGAAATAGATATTTTTGGAGAAAAGTTAGGTACAAGGTTATTTTTATAGAGCATTCAATGAAAAACTGTCGTTTAACGGTTTGCGAAACTATATTATATTGTACACATTAACTTTGACAAAAAGACCGCATTATGGGGAAATCAGTAAGAAATGAATGGATTTTCAATGGAGCACAAAATTAAACGAGATATGTTCCATTTTATTAAAATACATAGAATCTAAGGTTTTAAATTTTCCTTCTTTTTATGCATGAATGTAATAAAGAATATTATAGTCATATTTTGTAGGTGTTACTATTTTTACAAGTAAGAGAGGATGGAAAATATACCACCGACGTTCAAACACGCATTGGACTAGCGAAAAAGTCATTCCAAAAGCTAAGTAAAGCGCTGAAAAACAGAAAAAGAGGGCCGTATTGTTATATGATATCCATCCTCTTATATGGCAGTGAAGCCTAGACAATCTTCCCACAGACGAGGAGAAAACTGGAGACAATAGAGATGTGGTTCTACAGAAGGATACTGAGAATTCCTTGGATGGAGAGAGTAAGAGGAAGTCTTAAAGGAAATGGCAACAAAAAGAGTGCTTATGCTCAGAATCAGGAAGAGATAGCTGAAATTCCTTGGACACATAATGAGGACGGATGGATTGGAAAACTTAACGCTCACAAGGCATATTAAGGGTAAGAGAGATATGGGAAGGCAGCGAGCCCCTTACCAAACAACTATATTTGTTTTTGAAAATCAGTTTTTATTCTTCAAAATTAGTAGTTATTATTAACATCATTACAGAGTGTGGTAAACGAGTAATGGTATTGAATTCTAGGAATAGAGAACGTAAAATGATTGCTTGCTCAACCCCAAATATTGATAGGTTGTAAATCTGCAAAGGCAAGTGTCATGGTTTCGAAAGTATCAATTCGCACACGAATTGGGAAAGTGTATGTCCGTAAGCATACAATATATTCAAGTAACTGATGTGCTTGATGCAGAAAAAAAAATAATAGATACACATGAAATATAGAAAGAGAAATATAGAGAGTATGGAGGGGAAAGATAGAGAGACAAGGTAATCGTCTATCTCATTGCAAGCTTGTAATTAGAAAGACATTCTATTTGATGTCGGAGTAACAGTTTCATATCATTGGAAAACGTAAAATCTATTAATTAAAAATTTTAGCCAAAGAAGTAAAAACTGGTATAAAGATATCAGTGACAAGAAAAGTAAACTAATGTATAAACTGATGTATTCCAGCAAGGCTCACCAACTTGGCAGTAATAGTTGTTCTATTAACATTTCTGAAAGTCGGCTATTTTTCTAACACTAACAGCACCAACAATGTTGACAAGAAAGGCGTGTGCATTCGAATCACGTGCTCTCCAGTGACTGATAGTGTCTAGAGATTAGCAGAGCCCCAAGAACGGCTAGGCAGCCCGACAGTGAGAGCGGAAGCGAGGGTGGCGGCCGTTAATTGGCCTTGTAGGTTGGCAGGCACTTGGGTAAAGGTTGGTGTACATGGTAAGGGCGTTGGAGTTTTGAACAGGAACGCAAGTTAAGAGTTCTAGAGTTTCTCCATCGGAGAGAGGAGTAGAGAGAATGAAAACTAAGTGTGAAGAGTTAGAATAGAAGAGAAAAACGTTTGAAGAGTCTGGGTCAGATTGGAAAATGAGATCTAGAGATGTAGAGAGAGATATATAGAGAGATATATAGAGATAGATAGATAGAGAGATGGAAAGAGAAAAATACAGTAAAAATTGGCTGAGTGCTTGTCGGAGGGTGATATACCAGCAAGTTAATGGAATGAGTTCGTTTCGCATTAGGTGTTCCATTATTGGGGTTCTGTACTAAATTAAATCTAATTCCAGTAAATACATACAGGGAAAGAAAGACTAAAAGAATAAAAATTGTGATAATTGGTTTTTCTTTTATAGTAAAGGGTATGGAATTTACCCACCTTCTCAAGAAGGTATCCTAGCTATTTTAAATAGTTTCGAGTGCTGTTGGTGGAAGTTCTCGTCAATCTTGTATTTTAAAACCACCAACTGATGGCCGTGCACTTTTATTTCATAGGACAAGTCAAAACATTTAAATCAGTTTTTGAGCAATACGGTCAGATACTGACTTATTTCCATTTCTTGAATTCTGAAAGCAGCTTCAGTTGGAGGCCCAGTTTCAAATCTTGCCTCAAAAGTGTCAGAATCTCAATACTTGCCATTCGATATTATAATACATAAAACAAAAGTACAGCTGAATGATAGTATTGACCTTTTCCTTATAAGGAAACAGTCAGCATTCTTCGACAGAACTGACAGTGTTGTTGTCGGTTGAAATTTATAAAAACCTGTCAAAATAATTTTTCAGGAAAATAGGTTCCTCAAGTCTCGTAGCTGTTATCGCTCTTTTCAGTATTGATGGGGGTTTCCTTCCTAACCTTTTATTTGAAGTAGTGTGGAATGTCAACATCTTGATTATGTCATTGTTTTCTCTTCGTGTTACATGTGATATCCATTTTAGCTGTTACTACAGTTGAAAGTGATGTAGTTTCTGTTATTTGGTACAGTTTCTTTTTTCGTGATTTTGTAGCGCCAGTCCACTATGTTCGAAAATGGATGGTTTTCGTTAAGACCCACAGGCTTCACTTGCTCAAAGTAATTTTTGCACACCTTGATCTTAGAAAACGGTTGTATACAGCTGTGGATAGGGTTAGGTATTTCTGAACAGGTTGGACACCATGTAATGACATCCATATGAAAGTTTTGATCTGACGAGGTTTATTTAAGAACATTGCTCGAGTTTTCAGGTTGATGTTTGGGTTTTGTATCAATTTGCGGTGCTGAGCAAAACTACTTCTAGCGCCGCCTATTCTATGTTCCGAGGTATTTGAAGTCTTTGGCATTTACTAATTCCACATCCTGAATTTTTATGATGGATTCAGAGTAGGTGTCATCACTACTTTCTTTTCAATTCCAGATTCTTGTTTCTCTTGGTAGAGGATGTTTTTTTTTTTGTTTGTTTAAGATCTCATTCTTATCTCAACTATGAATACTTATGTCATCGGCATATCCACTCCCACACATCAGTACATTGACCCGAGGAGAAAGGTTTGGTTTGGTTTGGTTTGGTTTAGTTTATTTTGTTTAACGGCATATCAAATTCAATGGGTTATTTAATGCTGACAAATTTTTTTATTGCTGGTAATATTTTGTTTTGTCAAAAATCTGTTTCTGGTAATATATTTCCTTCAAAATGGAAATTGCTGGTAATAATTTTTTCAAAAAAGTATTGCTGGTAATATTTTTTTTTTTATCAAAAAAGTATTGCTGGTAATATTTTTTTTTTCAAAAAAGTATTGCTGGTAATATTTTTTTTTTTCAAAAAAGTATTGCTGGTAATATTTTTTTCTTCAAAAAAGTATTGCTAGTAATATTTTTTTTTTTTTTTTCAAAAAGTATTGTTGGTAATATTTTTTTTCAAAAAAAGTATTGCTGGTAATATTTTTTTTTTTAAAAAGTATTTCTGGTAATATTTTTTTTTTTTTTTTTCAAAAAGTATTGCTGGTAATATTTTTTTTTTTTTTCCCAAAAAAGTATTGCTGGTAATTTTTTTTTTTTTTTTTTTTCAAAAAAGTATTGCTGGTAATATTTTTTTTCAAAAAGTATTGCTGGTAATATTTTTTTCCAAAAAAGTATTGCTGGTAATATTTTTTTCCAAAAAATATTGCTGGTAATATTTTTTCAAAAAAGTATTGCTGGTAATAGTTAACTATTTGCCCATAGCTGGGACCCTAACAGGTGCTACTACCCCAGGTCAGGGTGGACCTGGGAACACCAGCAATTAAGAGGTGGTTCCACGCTCCCCAAAACCTCCTGATCAGAGGCCTTGCTGCTGGACGTAGTTTAACGTCTTACCCAGGACGCCGGGAGGAAGGATAGTATTGATAATAATATAAGATATAAAATAAGAATAATATAAATCCACGAATTGTCTTTAGATGTATGTTTATAAAATAAGCTTTGAAGTAAAAGTTTGTAAAAACTGAAAATATTTTTGATAGTATTTATTCGTGTATATTTCTATGCATAGTCTGTAATGAATGGATATTTCCAAAGATTAAACTACAGAAGCGGCGGTTTTCAATAATTGGGGATTTAGGGAAGATCGAACTGACAAACAGAGCAATGGCCTGTGTGCCTAACTTGCTTATCTATCGTTCTACAAGCTTTTTTTTTTTTTTAATTTTGTAAGGCACTTCGTGAAGTTCGAACTCACAACTCTAGAAAATGGTCTGTGAGATAAGCTTCTCTGTCACTCTACGGTAGGTACCTCTCGACAGGGAGTAGATTTATCTTGCACATGCCGAATGAGGATTGAACTCCCTACTTCGCTTAGACTTGTAAATTATCGCTCTAAGACAAACACCTCATCGTCACTCTACGGTATGGGCTCCACGTATGTATACTAGTGTGTCAGGTCTACATATGAAGCGTTTACTTTCAAATGTTAATTTGCTAAGCTCAACTTAGTTTAGTAACCAGCAAGGAGTGAACTCCCTACATTGTTGGATAGATTGTTAGAAAAAAAAATTACTGGCCATCAAGCTACGTAGGCGCCCTAGAACAATTCTATCACAACAATGACGACGAGATGGACAAAATTTAAAATATTGTCCTAAGTAAAAATTTAAAGCTATCCGAGTCCCAACAATTTTGTTAAAAAAAAAAAAAAAAAAAAAAAAATTTCGTAAATCTGGTCCGGTAGTTAAATGTGGGCAAATGTTCTCAACTATTTTTTCTTTGAAAAGGACTATTTTTTGAAACGTGGATTTTTCGCTGTACACTTTTTTACCCGCACATATTGAATTGAAATACGAAGCATCTAATTTGACCCCCGTCCCCGCCACACCTTTGTGGTACGGCCGATTTTCAGTTTTCGTAAATTTGACTGTTTTGTGGATATGTCAAGAAAGAATCTGGAAGTATCAACTGCCATGGTAGTTTTTTTTATAAAATTTAACTGAGTGTAGTACAAAGTCACCTGTATGAGATAGCTAATAAGGATTGAACTCGATACACCGAGGTAATGATCGAGCTAGACTAACTCGTTATTAGCCTACAGTGAAGAGGGAGGCGTCCGAAAAGAGGCTGATTTAATCGCCAGTGCTCGGAATGATGAGGAGGAAGGGGGATTGATAAAAACGATCTTTCTTTTCAAATTTGAATTTCTTCGGTTTTCAGAACAACGGGTTGATTACAGCCTCATCCAATCGAGAGACTCGTTTGCAGATTTTGAATAATAATTCAGAGTAATGTGAGGAAGTTGAGACAGAATCGGTGCTGCATTGAACGAAAGAGAAACATGAATAAAACGAGAAAGAAAGGGGAGGAGAGAGAAAAATAGGTTATCTATAAAGTATAAACAATCTCATGGGTAGTTATTTTTTTCTTTTTATTCGTCAACTCTTATTTCTCTCTTTCATTATAGATAGATAGATAGATAGATAGATAGATAGAGCATACGTCCCAGTTTGAGGGAATTGGCTGACAGATACAAGTTCTTAATATTTGTGTTTTTTTCCCTTCTTTCGTTTTGTCAGCCCTGAAGTTTAAGCTATGCTAGGTTACGAAAACACTTTATCAAATATGTAAACTAAACTGATAATAAAAATTGAAAAATGGCCAGTTTTGAGGCTTGCGAATTATGGTAAGCATATATATATATATATATATATATATATATATATATATATATAAGTTTAAAGTGACTATATTTATGGAGGAAGTGCTCAATGTCGAAGCAAACGTTTAGGAGTATATCAAGTGTGGACGTAAGAATCAATACTGCATGTTGACCGTTAGTTTTACGCCTCATACGATATTCAGACCACACACACACATTATATATATATATATATATATATATATATATATATATATATATATATATGTGTGTGTGTGTATATATATAGGTTCTCTATAAGAAACTATTCTCGAATCTGAACTGGATCCAACGGTTTCACTACTTATTGTCCTTTTCGATTTTCAAAATACAAGTTTCCAGGGCCCCGGATAGAATCAAATTAATTAAATCAAAATAAAAAATAAAAATAAAAAAAATAAAAAAAATAAAAAAATAAATAAAATTAAGAGGAAAACTATCTGACTATCGACATACGTTGCAATTCCTCGGATGTTGACAACTATCTGCTCTTCCCTCGCCCTTTTATCGTATCTTCTCATTCCCTCTCTGATCACAATCTTTGTTGTTCGTTTATATTTTTTTCTGAATATTATATAAATATTTTTTACTGTTACTTCAGCCATTAAAAGACACAAAGGCCACAAGGTAGAGGGTTACTAGGGGGGCGGGGTTGTTCTAAGGAACGGGGAAGGAGGTATTAAGAATTGACCTTTATTCTTTTTTGGTTTGAGGAGTTGATATAACAAGACAGCAATACTACAAGTTGTGGTATATGTAGAAAAAAAAGACCCCCCCTAAAAAAAAAAACAACAAAAACACCTGAATTAGTTACTAGAAAGCACAAAAGTAACTGAACAACTAATTATGACATCGTGAGACCGCACCAGAAACTGCTATACGGTTCAGATCCTATTCACAAAATAGCAGTACAGTAGCCCCGATATTACGCAACTTTTAAGAGGATAACCTCCTTTATAGTTCCTCTCAGGTCCTGATCTCTAGGATTGGATTTCCGGTTCCTTTTAAGGTCTACTTCAGCTCTATATTCCTAACGCTTGTCCTTTCCTACGCTAATATATCTCCACACAATAATCATCTACCTTGAGTGGTTCTTGGGCCTTGTATTGGGTTAATATTATTATAAAAAAAAATAAAAATAAAAAAAATCGCCGGGCAGAGAAGAGTTTACTTCAATCATCCTTAAGGCAACCAATCAAGGTTTGGAAAGAAGTTACAAGCATTCTACTCGATGTGAAACCATAACGCTTGCACAAGAATCAGGTAACATAACTTACTTGGGTTAGAAACATTGCACCTAATCGAGAATAGTTTCAAATATTGCCGATAAGTATGAGAAGGGTCAATATCAGGGCGTATATTTTTCGGATAATCAAATCTATTTCATGTTATTTTTATTAGTCACCCTCACGCATAGAAAGGAATTGTCGAAACGCCATTTGAGCGTAAATAAGATCACGATCATGAGACTCGTAACTCATTAGGATCGTAGGGGCACCATACAAGTACTGCAGCCGCAGTAGCAGTGATGTTTCCTGAGCATGATGAAACCTGATAGAGCTAAACCCTCTCTAGGCCGATTTTGAATTTAGAATTTTTTCTTCTCCTAGACCGGTCGCCACCCAAGGCTATAGGACACAGTCTGTCCTGCTATTTACCCAAAGCTGGTGGAGGAGGGTAGAAGAGATGGCGTCATATTTTCCCCAATGGTATCAGCACGTAAATGAATGTAATGAACTCGACCTTTGCTCTCCGATTTCTCAGTCAGAGCCATTATTCAATATTCCACCGTGTTTCCAAGTGAATAAGAACAATAACGCAGAAAAAGATTCGATAGTTCAGAGAAGAAATCGTATTGATGAGTTTCATATACTTAAACAAAAAGAGTAAAGAATGCACGAAAATTGTTCTATTCTTATTCATGTTATCAGTTTCAGTTGCCTATAAAGATAACTTTGTGATGAAAATAAACTTCTGTAGCTGCCATATGAAATGTATTTTCGCTGTTTATTCCAAGTTGAATCCAACACCTGATGCCTTCATATCAGATGGCGGATTCAAGTTGTTATTACCTGTTACTCTGGGTACACATTTCATTTTAGTTATATTACGAGAATAAATGGTGTGTAAGTGCCACGGTAGACAGTTGCTGAAAAGTAGACATATTCTACTATATATATATATATATATATATATATATATATATATATATATATATATATATATATATATATATATCCAGCCAGTACAACAATTATGAACATGGTTGCAATGTTCTGGTCATATTGGGAATTAAGAATATGTCTAATTTTCAACAAATTTTAAACTGTCTACAGTTGCATTTATATTCCCATAATAAATGAAGCGTGACTAAATCTCTTAAAAATGACATATAGATTATCTGAAAGCGCTCGAAATCAAACATTTGGACAATATACACACTCATCAAGTCCAGAAAAGTTGTTCGCATACAGTTATATATTATTATTATTATTATTATTATTATTATATGCAAACAAGTTTATATATGTATAACGAAGAAAAGAAGAAATTCCAAGAGAAATGTCCGATGTCTTTCACTATAAAATAATTCCGTTTCATTGTTAACAGCAGTTCATAATTATACATACAAAACAGACTTTATTACTTACTGTTGTTGCTGTTAAAGATTCACTTTCTAAAAATTTGCAGACTATTTAATGAAAAAGAAAGAGTCTATTAGTTCAATAACCTTTAAGATACACTGAGGTGGACAATTGTGTTAATGTCGAAATGTTGTTTTTCTTCTTCATCATCTCAACATTTATTCATTCCTTTTTTATACAAGATTGATCCACAACTCAGAATAATGCTAAACAGATGAAAAACTTATATGTGTGTGTGTGTGTGTGTGTGTGTGTGTGTGTGTGTGTGTGTGTGTGTGTGTGTGAGAATTTGGATCAAATATGGATTAGGATCTGACAGAGTGATAGGATAGGGATCAAATAGGAAATGTTTATAAATTTAACATGTTTCACTTTTATTTAAGCTTCATCACAAATATGGAAGAGAAAAGAAAATTCTGGTATTTTTCATTCATTTTTGTGTTGTCTGTCTACTTAACCAAACGATATAATAAAAAAAATACCAGAATTTTCTTTTCTCTTCCATATTTGTGATGAAGCTGAAATAAAAACGAAACATGTTAAATTTATAAACGTTTCCTATTTGAGCCTTATCTCATCATTCTGTCGGATTCTAATCCATATTTGATCCCAATTCATGTACATGAAGCATAGTGGCTATCGGTGTTTCATGTTTAATATCAACAGAGGCCGTTGCATTCGATTTCGCGCAAATAACCCTGGAAATTCACTTCTTTTCCTAACAAGCTATGGGTAAATAGCAGGGCAGATTCAGCTCTCTAGCCTTGGTTAGCAACCAGTCTAAGAGAAAGGACAACTCGGATTTCAAAAGCTTACTTTCTACAGAAACCACAAACCTGTCCTGGTGAGACTGTGACTCCATACTGCATAAGGATGTCTACATGACCTACTACTGCTACTACACACACACACATAACATGTAAAGTTCACACGTTAATTTTACTGAGCTGCAACAAAATCCCAGATTTGATGTGGCCATATTATAGTACCAGTCTTTTAGACCATTATTTCTATCGAGAGTCTTATAATTCATTGCTCCACAGCTGTGAGATAACCTGGGTTAATCTTAGGAAACAGTTAAAATCTTACATAAGACGCAGCTTATTTTTTTTATCGGAACCGTAAGGAAAAGAAATCACAGAGTCAATGCAAATAAATTTATGAATTTTAGAGAAGCACTTTCTCTTTATTGATTTAGTCTTAAGGACAATAGCGTTTCATCTGTTATGGTTTTCCAGGAATTATTTTAATCATGTCAGTTTTTATCTGCTGCCCTAGATACCTTTTGACTCTGTTTATTCTCTTACAAGTAATACTTATAATCGTGCAGTGGTTCACGAGCAAATTTTAGAATTTAGTTTAGTGGTCACCAGCCTGCTTTAATATTTCATCTGGCACGCAGACAGTATGGAACTTGCTATTATCAGTATTATCAGTGTTTTTTACATATCATCTTTCTTTTAATATTATTATGTACGAAATTTTAATAAAAATGTTTAAGTATTATTGAGGATTTCTCATCCGGTATAAAATTAAAAGCAATCGTCATGCAGTTCAATGACTGAAAGACAAAAATTTAAAGTGAAAATTAACTAACTTTTATAAACGCCTTCAAAATGAAAGATATTCGACATTAAAATCTTACGTGACAATTTTAACATTTGGCACAACACGTTAAGGAGACATTTTCCATGTTAAATTAATTGGCAGAGAAGTCAATTTCATGGATAGGAAGCCCAAATTTTCAACCACTGTTTAGATTAAGAGCAGAAACATTAGTAATGAGGAGAAAGCGAAAAGAGCAATCAGGAAGACAGTAGATAGCAATTGACACTTAAATTTTTGCAGATTAAACTTGATTGGAAAACATGGATCCGGGAGGGAATTCCACAAGAGAGAAGTGCGGGATAAGAAACTGTTAGCATAGAAGTTGCGGTTACATCTCGTTAGCTTAACTGTAAATTGATGAGATCTCGTCGCTAGTCTAGTATTGCGCTTAAATTTATACAGTCTAGGTAGCATAGCGAAGAGTTCATCTGAACAGTTACAATGAAAGTATTTATAAAAAGTCTCAGAGAGGCAAGTGACTGAATCCGAACCGCCAGATCAAGACCAATAATATTGCTGATTCTTCTTTGGATCTTATCAAGGAGCTTCAGGTAAACATCAGGGGCACCGGATCGTATATGGCAGCAATATTCTAAGCATGGATGAATGGTAAACTTATAGATATGCAATATAGACTTCGGAGAGGAAAATTGTCACGCCCGGCACAGTGAACCTACTTTCTTAGCAGCTGACCTAGCAATGGATTCAATAGATTCTTTCCACTTCATGTCAGTTGAAAACGTTAGCTTGAGAAGGCGCAATGAGTCACTTTCCTGGATTATAGCATCAATCATTCTCATGGAAGTCAGAGATGGGTCCCTCAAATGATTAGAGAAAAGTTTAATTGAGGGGGTGGGGGTAAAATTGCCAAGCTATCTTTTGCCCCCGTTAATGACAGTCTTGAGAGTGTTTTGTACATCAGCTGCCATTTTGATCTTGTCTATCTGTCTTACTATCGAGACAAGAGTAAATGGTAGTGTCGTCAGCGTATATGTCTAGTTGAGAGCTGACGTCATCGGGAAGGTTGTTAATGAAGATTAAAAACAGCGCAGGACCAAGGATGGAGCCCAGAGAGACACCAGCGTTAGTACGAATGGATGTAGACGAGTGGCCGTTCAGGATAACTTTCATTTCACGATTTGATAGGAACAACTGGATCAGCTCTAATACGTGCCCGGAGATGCCGTAGTTTTTCAGTTTATGGAGAAGACCTGAATGCCAGAACCTGTTAAAGCCTTTCGATATGTCCTGGGCTTCGCCGTTTTTTTTTTTGTTTTATCTAAAGAATGATAGTCTTTTTCTGCAATTATCGTTAGTTCACCAGCAGTTGAACTGGAAAAATGAAAGCCGTATAGCTTGTCTGAGAAAAGGCCATGTGATGAGAGATGACGAACCAATTCAGCAGTGATTAGGGCCTCTAAGAGTTTCCCAAAAAGAGGCAGAAGGCTAATAAGCCTATAGTTGGATGGTCAGATGGTTCACAAGAGCTAAGATTTATTAACGACACTATTGTCTTAAGAAACAAAAATTTCGATGAATAATGAATTTTCTACAAGAATTCTTTTACATCTTTTTAAAATTTTAATTATAATAATTTAAATCGCTTAAAATTCTGCATTACTTCAATCCGGTTAGGTAATATTGTTATTATGTGGAAACTATATTTACGAATCCAAAATTGAAAAGCTTAAAAGTCGTTTTGCACCAAGATTTTTAAAATAACTTTTTTAAGATTTATTTTTTAGTGTATAAACATTCCCATTTTTGTAAGTATGGTAATCCATACATGACATTATTATTAAAAGCTCAGGTGTTTTAACAATTGTCCTCCCTTTATTGAATATTTTTTATATTGTTTAGGGTATTGGATTAAAATAACAAAAATGTAAACAATTTCGCAATAATTAATAAAATTTAAAGTACTATGAAAATTAATAAATAAAAAAAAACTTTAAACATTTCATAGCCATCATGATAACAATAATAAAGAATAAAATGAAAAATAAATAAGATATTAAAAATTATAAATTAATAATAATTAAAATACCATAAATATTGAGTTACCTCTATCATGGTATTTCATTATTATCAGTTATTAAAATTTTAATTAAGAAAATTTTATAGTATTTTAAATGTTATTATTTTTCAGAAAGCATCTTCAAACGTAAGGCTATAAAGCTAAAGTAACTAAAATTCAATAAAGAAATAGTAAATTTAATTATTTAACTTTCAATTAAAGCTAAAAAGAAAGCTTCAAGAATGCTTTTTCATTTTAAATCTTAGGTATCGAAAATTTAGTGGAGGTCCCTATTCTAAATTCTTTTTAATTTTTCTTTCACTCCAGTAGCTCCTTGCGTCTTATTATCGCCTAGTTGGGGTGAACTGATTAAAACAAAACAAAACAAAACAAACAAAAAACAAAAACAAAAAAAAGTGTGTGTGGGGGCTTTCTAGACTATTGGTTCAAAGTGGCTAATTTTCGAGAAGGATAACTCTGAATTCAAAACAGTGTAGAATGAAAAATGTAACCATTACATTAACGTTTCCAAGAACAATGGCAATGCACAGTTTACGAGATAAAAATAAAAAAATGAAGAAAGAAAAAAGGAAGCATAAGAGAACATTCAGGGATATATACGGAAATAATTTTCTTTTCGTTCAGGATTTAGAATACATTGAGTTTCTAGGACCAGAACAAAACGAAGACATTTTTCTGACAAAAGCTATGTAAGAAGTATTTTATCCCACGCTTGTAGCATCCACTATAAGAAACAAAATCAAAAACAAACAATCATGCATATGTTTCTAATCCTTTCCCGTTCTTATAAACAAGTCTTTGGAAAAGGTCAGTTAACCATTACTTATGAGTATTAAGAGTGACACACATGAAAAAAGGCTAGACCTTTTTTTTTTTATGAAAACCAAAGTATTAAAAAGACACTAAAATGAGTTTGTTATTAACTAGAAAGGTCAGATGAACGGACAGACGATCTTTGACATATTTGCGTGTCCATTTAGATTTCGTGAACTTTGGTTCAAAAAGGAACTTTTTATTTTCGTATTTTTTGGAGGAGTAATAAGTCAGTTGGGAGCATCAGTAGCAAAGATTTATCATCTCGAGCTTCAGGTAATTGTCTTTCGTCGGTGAAATCAGGATTGAAGTAATCTTTATTTAATTAATAAAAATAACAAATATTCACCTTTTCCTTCTCAGACCGCAAAACAAACTCGTGTGTGTGTGTACACATAATTTTATATATTGTATATTTGGGAAGCAATGTTTCTTTTATATACGTTTCAGTGAATACGGCAGACAATGAATAAAAAATGAAAAAAAGCTTACAAATGTTATTAAATGAAACAATCTTAAATGTTCTTGCAAACAAGTTTTATTAAAAAGAATAGACATTTTATATATTATATATACAAAATGTCTATTCTTAATTATATATATAATAACGTTGCCATTATATATATATATATATATATATATATATATAATGGCAACGTTGCTGACATGACTTACTGCGTTCTACTGCAGTGGATTTACCTCTCAAGTAAAATATAACGACACTTAAAACAATTAGCAGCTTAAAATACATTTTATTTATTTTCTTCTCTTCGCTTTCTCACACCCTTGATGATGACTCACGCGAGTCGAAAGCAAGAACTTAATACAAATTTCACCTTTTTTTTTTACATCTTCAACAGCTACATTCGCGAAAAGTTATTATTCGCATATCAGAAAAATGATAATTTAGTAGACATAAAATGTCTACTCTTTTTAGTAAGACTTTGCAAAACCAATTGTTGACAAAATATACCGGGACCTTATATTTACGCATGTGCATCATTTGTAATATACAGGAATCAAAATTCAAATATAAATACACTTTGATCTCACTGACGTTGTATTGAATCATTCGTTAAAACCTGATTGCATTCGACTAAGCAATGAAACTGACGTGTTCTCATTTTCCTGATATGTACTTGAAAACAAACTTCACCGTTTAGGCAACTAGAATGGAATTTACAATTGTCACTTGCCAGCGAACAACTGGTGCGTATACATAAAGTAGTAGCAAGAAAAAATTTATAGGTTCACGAGCTGCACCTGTACTCCGTCCTTCTGTCATAATTCAACTACTTAGCCGAGTATTTTCAATAACCACTTGATATACTCCAAGAATATTGCAGAGTTTACGAGCAAGTAGAGACTTGTCGTTAATTTGATTGGGAAGGGCAGCTTATTGTTTGTTATTCAATCCAAGCGTGTATCTGTCGTAATATTGCTTGACCAATAGCCAAACCAAACCCGTAAATGATACTTAATGCTTATGAAACTTGAAATGTTTTGCCAGTCCAGGATGGTCAGCTTTTTGGTACTCAAGGGGTACTTCAAATTGTTTCGCTTCAAAACAAGCCACGTAAAGGATTTGATAGTTTTATTTTATACATTTTGGTCTAACTGGCTTGACTTTTAATATACTTGAGACGATTAACACGAAAAACGTTGGTACGAAGGCTATTAATTGAAGCAGAAGGTAAGCGATAAAAAACCTCAAAGAGAGCTTTAATCTCGTGTCCATAAAAACCATACATAGAATCATCCCGATTTAAACCTTTTGAAAGAAGTGTTCAGAAGACAATTGACAGCGATTTGATTTTGTAAAGCGGAATAGATTGAAAAGCAAGACAGTATTAAAATAATTCTGCTTGTCCCACCTTTAGTTCCTTCGTTAGCACGTACGTTACGCCCCGCCAATACCTTCATAAATAATGATCGCGTGGAAAGATAGAAAAGACATATCAGAGACACTACTTAGTTTCAGTGAGAAAAAAAGAAAGAAAGAGGATGCGATGACACTTATGTGTTTAACGTCTGTTTCAGTGAAATTGAAAAGTTGTCGGTTACAAATCTTTTCATTTGTATCCAGTTATTTCTTTAAATAACGATCAGCATTTATATGTATGGTTGTTATTGCAATATTTTGTTAAAATTGTTTACCTCAAATATTTAACGATGCGACAGGAAATTTCTACATATTTTATTGTCTTAGAACTCATCATGAACTTATTCAACCATTAACTTAAAAATTAAGATTCATCAGAAAATTAAAATAGGAAACCCGTGAAATTTTTAGTTGGATATAATAAGAGTTGTATACAAGAAAGAACGCCCCCGCATCGATATATATTTAAGTAAATTGCAACCGCTGATATCTTATATAACAAACTAGTAAAAAATAACGGCAATTGTTAGAAAGTTTTAAGAGTAAAATTCAATGAAACAAAATTCTTGAAACAATGTATTGAAATTCAATAAACCGGAAATGAATTGACAACTAAAATAGAGGTTAAGAGGTCGTTTAATTAATCCGTTCCCTTTATATTTTTAGACGTTCAATGTTATCTATGATTACTCCTGGTATTATATAAATCGACGACAAAGCCTATTTCAAGACCAAGACGATCACTTAATAGACAAAGTTATGAGTGCCTCACATGAAAGGCTTGAACAAATAAGACTGCAAAGTAAGAAACGAAGGAGTAAAGGAACTGATTAATTAACTAGTTCATTTTGCTCGGCAAGTAATTTTGTCTAAATGCTGATAAATATTTTATTTGTATATTAATTTGATTTACCCACCTTTCCACTACAGATGGTACAGGAAATATATAAATAGATACATATTGATAATTATTATATGGTTTGATAAAAAAAATATGTCTAATTAAACAGGTGGCCATTTTCTTCTAGTTAGGAACTAGACGCTGAGAACGATAAAAGTAATTCAAGCTGCTTTGGAAACTTTCAGTGTGATACATTTCCGCACGTCTTATTGGTGCTAAATTTGTGAGCTTCGTGTCTTCTTTCTTTTTATGCGCCGTGTTCCTTTAGGGCGTAGACGATCATGGCTCTCCACTTCTCCCTATGCTTTGTAGCCCTCAAGTGTCGTCCCTATGCCACATTCCCCAGAGACCACGTTCTGTCCTCCACTTGCTTAAGCCCGCCAGGTATGTCATGCGTTGCTTACCCTTGTCTCCCTTTCCTTCTGTTCGATCTGTGATTATCAGATTCTCCAAACCCTCCTTTCTCATTACGTGTCCTATAAATTTCATCTGCCTCTTCCTGATGTTAAGTATAAGCTTCTTCCTTGTTTGCATCCTCGCCAAAACCTCGTCGTTGCTCACTCGCTCGGTCCATGATATCCTTAGCATCCTTCTGTAGAACCATATCTCCGTTGCCTCGAGTCTCTTCTTCATCTTTGAGGAGACCGTCCAATATTCGCTGCCGCAAAGGAGGACAGATGTCACGTAGCAGATCAGTACTCTTTTCCTTGTTACCAAAGAAATCCTCCTGTCTCGCAATAGTCTACCCAGCTTTTGGAATGCGTCCTTGGCCATCCCAATACGTCTTCGGATCTCAGCGTCTCACTTAACGTCCTCAGTCAAAACTATTCCCAGATATTTAAACTTCCGCATCGGCTTGATTCTAGTGTCCCCGGCCTGTAAATCGCATTTCAGTCTCATCTTTTTACTGACGAGCCATGAATTCTGTCTTCTTGTAGTTTATACTTAGTCCTTTCTTCTCGCTTTCCTTCGCTACCTTCTGTAGGAGTTTTTGTAATTTCTTTTCTGTGTCTGCTATCAGTATTGTGTCATCTGCGTATTTTATGTTGTTAATATTGTGGCTGCCAATGCTGAATCCTAGTAGGATTTCCATTTCTCTCAGAATTGTCTCGCTGTATAGGTTGAATAAGTCCGGTGAGAAGACACATCCTTACCTTACTCCCCTTTCTACGTTTGAATATCCACTGAACTCATTTTTTATTCGTATGCAGACGGTTTGCTGCCAGTATAGGTTCTTGATTATCCTAATATCTTTCCCAAATATATCAAGGTTGCTGAGCAGTTCCAACAGATCCTTGTGGCGTACTTTGTCGAACGCCTTTGCGTAGTTTATAAAACATAGATACACGTCCTTCCGCATTCGTGTCGCTCTTCCTGATAATATTCGGTGTCTTTAACGAACCCGCACTGTTCGTGTCCTATATCTGGCCTGATTCTGCTGCGTGCTCTATTCATCAGAATGCGGATGATGAGTTTTGTTAAGTAGCTCATTAGGTTGATTGTTCGCTGGCGTTCACGCAATTTGCCTTCCATATTTTTCCCTATGCTTGGTAGCACTTATATATGTGAAACTACATTCTCTGCAATGAAAATATCCAATTCAAGGAACGAAATTACACGAGTAACAAAGCACATTGTCCACTCCTTCGTTGGGTAACTGTAAACACCTCTATTGATATATTTAAATTAGTGAATGGCATTTTAGTCTACACTTACTAAACGCTGTAATTGTTTTTATTATGGCGGCTAGTCTAATTAGCAACGTATCTTACTGTAAGTACTCTTTACCGTTATTTACTAAGCATATCTTAAATGTGGCACGGGGTTGAAATTATGGAACACCCAGTGAGGATCAAACTTGCTACTCGGTCTTAAATGATCTAACGAGACAAGTTTGTGGAATTATTTTACTCGGATGTGCAGGTTGTGTGATGATTAATGTCTTGGAACAAGAAATCGGTCGATCGAGTTCGTGGCATTCATTTTCCCACAAATACCCTTGGAAAAAGTAGGACCCCATTTTTTCTAATTCACTCTTTATCAGTTAGCCGTGGTTGTCAACCAGTCTTGGAGAAGCATGAATCTGAATTAAAAGCGGCTTACGGTCACATCACGTTGAAACTCTAGTTCCTGTGCTATCACTGAAGTTAAGCAACATCGAGACTAGGATAGAGCGTGTGTAAATATTAGAAGTGGAAATGTGGACACTGACGTCAACATTGAGTAGTGACAGTTATGTTTAAATGCAACCTTCGGGTCTGAAGATGAAACAGATTATTGACATTAGTATCCACATTGAGTTTTAATCATATAAAATTATTGATTTAATTTAATAATTTTGGATTTGCATTTGTCCTTTCATAGTTTTTTTTTTCAGATATGGATTTGATTGTTAATCGATGACAAAATTTACTTTCTCGAAGAGGATTTTTTAGGGACACATTAAAACAATATTTTTTTAAATTTTCCTCTTTCAAAGAAATCTCGTCTGTATGTTAAAATGTGATCCAATTTCAGACACCTAAAAAGGGGTACAGATATTTACTAAACATAGCTTAGTCTGTTCAAGAACAACAATAATTTGTTACTTTTTGAGAGTAGGGCTCACTATATAAACAATTGTCCGAGAATTTAACTTACCTGTCGTCTAAAGTAAGCTGTTGCACTCCCATAGAACAATTGGAATGATTTTAGGAAAGCAGTCTTTCAAGTCCATTACTTGATACTCTATTATTGCCGCTTTGTGTTAGAAGAGTCGACACTCTAAATATCTAAATTTCAAGCAAATGGGAAAGTTAACATTTTAGGAGCATGTGCTCTATACTTTACAAAAAGTACGGAAGAACACGGACCTTGTGTGTGTATAGCCGACTCTCCCGTCGAATTCGACGTATGAGGGTCAAGCAGATCAGTTCCCAGGAAACCGACAACAGCACATGAGATTTGATTATTGTGGTGAAGGTTTCGTGCAGGACCATCCACACATTTTGAAGGGCTGAATACAGAGACCTGGTGCACTATGTGCAATAAGGTCCCAAACGACCCTCCGCAGGTTTTGAATTCAGAGTTGTCCTTCTCCTAGACCAGTTGCTATCCAAGGCTATAGAACCCAGTCTGTCCTGCTATTTACCCATAGCTAGAGGGAGAAGAAGAGGATTCACACCTTTCCCAAGGTTATTAGCACGTAAGTGAATGTAATGGATTCGACTGGAATTCGAACTTGGCTCTCCGATTTGTGTGTCTGTATATATATATATATATATATATATATATATATATATATATATAGGGAGAGAGAGACAGAGGGCACGCATCATACATTTCTCTGACTCTAGAAATAGACCAATTTGCTCAATTTCGTATCCTAAAGTAAACAAAGCAATTTGTAAAGAAAGAGTGGGAATTTTATTTGTTGATCTGACGGATTTTTATTAATTAAACGTTATTTTTGTGGATATGCGTTTAAGTAATATAAATCTGTCGGGTTAATAAATAAAAAAAATCTATCTTTTTCTTTACAAATTGCTTTGTTTACTTTAGGATACTGACCAGATATGTCTGTTTCTAGAGTCAGAAAAAAAATCATTGTTTAAAGACACTATTCATCGACGAACTCAAAAGTATGTCCCATTATATATATATATATATATATATATATATATATATATATATATATGGATAGGTAGACCTTAAGCTTAATCTTGTTTTCCAAAAACAGAAAGATAAATGTTCATTATTCAGTATCTGAGTATATTGACCATTTAACAAGATTTTCGGTCAAAAGTTTGCCCATAAAAATTTGGTAAAATTTTCTCAAGGTCGATATTAATTAACAAACTAGTTTCTCTCACAACAAATACAGAAAGTATAATAACTCCGACTTAAACCTTTGAAGTCACACATGTTGTAAAGACAGTGTTGCTTAATTTCGAATAGTTATCAGAAATCAAGGGACTTATGATTAATCGATCATCACACCTAGCAACCGATCTTACAAGTGTCTGAATGTTGTAGCCTGTGTGAAGATAAAAGAGTACTAGTTTTACAAGTGCATGGTTTCAAACTAAAAAAAAATGACCTTCAATAGTACTTGAACACTGATCTGTGGTAACACAGCAGTGTTACGCTTTCTTTTATGGAAGATGATCAGTTGGACGATAAATGGTTGAAACATTACTAGGTTCCTTGCTTCTTTATTTGCTCATTAAATTATCTTGACGTTGCTTTCCAAATTTGGTAGCATTGTTATGGATTAAAGAATTTGGATAAATGGAGGATGTGTAGAGTGTTCCAAATTGGTTTATCTTTAAAAGGAGAGAATGTAGCAACCAAAAGATAAGAAATAGAAAGGTCAAGAGGAGATGTTGAAGAGAAGATTAAAGAGAAAGGCAAAATAAACAGGGAAAAGAAAGCGAGTGAGAAAAAAATAACGAAAACAGGACAACTGGATGTTATTTTTCTGACGATAGTTGAACATCTTTCGAGATGCAGTCGGTAACTATTCTCATAAGCCAATTCTCTTAAATTTAATCGTTTACCGGGCGTGAAAACTAACAAATAAGAGTTTCCTGATAATTTGTAATGTCTTTGATGTTCAATTTCCAAGTTAGAAAATCATATCAAATAAAGCAGCACATTTAATGAAGTTCAATGGATCAGTTAAACCGAATAAAATTCGAATAAAAAGGATTAACAAGGGTCGGGGTGGGACCCTCAGGCTGGCGTGAATTATGCAAATGAAAAGAGGAGCTCAACGCCGACGCAAATAGAGAAATAATCTTAAAGGATATTTAAAGAAAGGATTAAGTTAACATTGTACTAACGTTAACAACGGTGGATTTAATGACAGGGATTAGCAGTAAAACTTGAAGATTTGATCATGATGGCTTTGTTCTCGTTAGTTTATCAACAAAGATGAAACTAAGACGATTTGAAGAGACTTCAGTCTAGTGCAAAGTACATTTTGGTGCAGCTGCTTTTTAGGAAGTTCTGTCCTTAATACATGTCTATGTGCGCATGCGTATATATGTATGCAGGTATAAGGGCCCGGGATACTAACAGGCTATTCAAAAATGTCCAAATACATTTATAAATACAATGATTTACCAAGCATAACTTAAGCCGCTATATGGTCGATACATTCAGACAAGTGACAGTCGAATTCTGTTTTGCAATGATCACCAATGGTAGTAAGCTAATCATTGCTCTACTGTAGACAAATCTATGAAGTATCTCTATAAAACCAGTATTATTTCCTGAAAAATATTCTATGGCAAGCAAATATATTATCTTACATGAAAACGAGTAATTTTTATTGTAGTAACTTAAAATATCTTCAGATTTCATTTGAACTCTTCTTGGCTCAAGAGCAAAATGAAGCGTATTTTTTATTTAAAAATCTTGCTTTCAGAAGCTTTTCAGTACAGCTTAGTATAGCTATGCGTACTGCTTTACTTTAGTCTTCCCAAAATTTATTCTACATTTTATTTGGAAGTATCATAATTTTAATGTGGAAAGAGATTATTGCAAATTCAGTTTTACAAATGAGGGGTAAAGATTTTCAAATGCGAATGTCTACTTACAAGTCTCAATTTTTTTAATCATTTCATCCCAACCAAGGCAATAATTCCACTAGGGCGCAGGAGGTTACTGAATGTTAGTGAAGCTACTAATAAGGAGAGCGGACAATAAAAGTACAAAAATTAAGAAAAGATAATGATTGACATTGCATTTATATGTTTGAAGATCTTGACTGGGAAGCAAGAAGCCGGAAGAGAATTCCGCAAGCGAGAAGTGAGATAGAAGAAACTGTTAACATAGAACTTACGGTTACATGTTGCCATTTCAACTCTAAATTGATGAGAGACTGCCGTCAATCTAGTTTTGTGCTTAAATTCATAAAGTCTAGATACTATAGAGAAAAGTTCATCTGAACAATAACCATGAAATTATTTATAGAAAATAAAAGGGAAGCTAGGTTATGGCGATGGAAAACGGACTGAAACCGAGATGTTAGGTCAAGACCAATGACATTGCAGATTCTTCTTTGGATTTTATCAAGAATCTCTAAATATATAGCAGGATCACCAGACCAGATGTGACAGCAATATTCAAAGCAAAGACGAATGGTAGACTTATAAATATATAAGATAGATTATGTCAAGAAAGATTGTCTCGCACGACATGTGAGTCAATTTTCTTAGATGCAGACTTAGCAATTGATTCAATCTACTCTTTACACTTCATGACAGCTGAAAAGTTTAGTCCGAGAAAGCGCAATGAGTCACTCTCCTGGAGGTTAGCATCAGCCATACTGATGGAAAGTAAAAAAAAAAACAATTTTTATTACAGTTGGTATAAATTCACTGAGTTTCCCTAAAGTGAGGTATGATATAAGTAAAATAAGTTAAACTTGATAAATGTTTTAAATTTTGTACGGAAATATACAGGGTAAGCAATGTGTAATTTGTTTCTTATGAATATACACACTATATATCTGTGGATGCTAATTTCAATACCTAGTAGCAACAATCTGTTTCATGTTTGAATGCAAACTTCTTCAGCTATCAGATGGTATGAAGATTGCATTCAAGCATGAAGCAGGCTGTCGCTACTCGGGGTTGACATCAGGGTTCACACTTCTTATATTTACACCCGCTCTATCCTGGATATTGAGCAATTATATCCTACAAATAAAACATTATATATATATATATATATATATATATATATATATATATATATATATATATATTTACATTATTCGGACTATTGTCCTCATCTTCGGCCTTCTTCAGGTGGTTGGAATGTCGAACTGAACCTTTTATTTCGCTCACTGGGGTAGACTGTTCTAGTTCCACGTGCCATGAAAAAGGCCGCAGCGTACAACGGCCGAAACGTTGTAATAAATGTGGCGACAAAGATGAGGACAATAGTCCGAATAATGTAAATAGTGTACATAATACCTCATCTTTATATATATATATATATATATAAAAATTCTTTTTATTTGGTCTTTGGGCTTGGATGAAAGTGTGGTACATGTTCTTCATCTATTTTCTTTGGACAACCCTGCAACAGCGCCTTCTTTAATGCATTAAAGAGGCCAGGTGGTTATTCTTATTCAGTGGCCCTTGGCACATATATATGTGCATATAACAGCCCACGTTAAACCGTCTGTGTCACATCTTGTTACCGTTGGGAGATAGGTACCTACAGGATCAGAGGAGTGTGATCCGTCTGTTTAATGCAGACACAAACGCAGCGTTGATTGGTGTATGTGAATTTTAAAAAATTTAAGTTGAGAGCATCTCATGCACAGAGACCTACCTGAAGATCTCTTAATTCATGAAACTGACAGTTACCATGCATTGTTGATTTCTATGACCACACTGTTTATATCTACAAACGCTCTATTCCTGATTTTGAGTTTTATTCCCCCATAAATATAGAGAATTTAAAACAATCATATATGTGTGTGTGTGTGTGTGTGTGTGTGTGTGTGTGTGTGTGTGTGTGTGTGTGTGTGAACGAGTGTTCTTAATAATTTTTTCTTTGAAGAGTGTTTTTAAAGTGCAACCCAAATAATCATTCAATCTTCCCCTACATCGACCTTAATTACCAATTTGGAGTGAACCAGACAAGTAGCCAAATTTAAATACAGTGTCATTATCTTAGCGTCCCCATCGCAAAGATTATAAAGAAAGAACTCTTTATTTTAAATGTTTTAATTTTAAAATGAAGGTCGCCCAAACTAAATTCTCATAGAAATCTGAGAGTCTGGTGTTCATGATGTTCATTTAAACTACCCGAGAAATGAAATTGTAGAAAACTAATAAATACATATATAAAGATAATAATGACCCGTTGCTTGTTTCCGAGTGTGTCCGTCTCCTAGGATGGCTATTCAATCCCCGTTGCAAACTCAGCTCAGTTGTGGTTTGTTCAAAACCAACAGAGCCAACCAACAGAGTTTATACTGTAGCTATGCTGAGCGCACCTTAGTTACAGTTTCTAGGAGAACGCGCATAATCTGATGTGATCAACAGTTTGAACAAAGGCCAGTACGCTCAAGCCCTCGGTCACGATGACTTAGCATAACCATCGACGACATCTGAATAGTTCTGTTTCACCCACAGGTCTTGGGACAACCCGTGGTATGCTTTTCAGGCATTTTCCATCGGTGCCGCACGTTGTGACTGCCTCCCCTGGACGATAACATCGAGAATTCAAATCCTTGATAAATCGACTATGATAAGATTCGAACTTGGGTCTCATGGTTTAAAGGCAAACATGTTCTATACATACATATATACACAGATGCATAAATAAATGAACAGAGAGATGCGTTTTGTATAGCAGTGGTTACCTTTAGTCGAATTTCTTCCTCTTTAAATACTCTTTTGTTGTGGCCTTGCGTTGTAAAGAGAAAAAAAAATAATGAACAGATTCTCTTTGGTAATAGGTGAAACTATTTGCAATAAAATTTAATATTTTTTAAATTGACATATTTTTGTTTCATTTTCTTTAATTGGGAAAAAGGTGGAAAATACAGACGCACAGCAAATTGGCTGTTAACAAGTTTTCATCATCCGTTCATGTTTGTTTAGAACAACTGCTAGGGAAAGGCTGCATTGAATGAGTCATTAGCTACACATGAACTCACCACAGACAGCCACCCCACTCCCATAAAAAAAAACTAAAAACAAAAACTAACATATACACAATACTTATGCGGTCTTCATACGTTCCTTCTGATAAAAAAGGCTTTACTCTGATGTATTTACTAATTTATTTTTTTAGAGTGAAGCAAGTGTGGCACAGGGCTGTTTTTGAAATTATCTTCCGATGTCTTCAGTTCTGGACTACGACGATGACAACAATTTACTCGATAGGTTCGTTAAGTCAAATTGGCAGCTGATCTCGAAAGATGACCTTCGGTCCGTTGTTAACAGAGACAAGAAATGGCTTGTTAATTTTAATGTATCCAAAACGAAACTGTTCTCATCAATCATATATGAGAACATTTTTTTGACCGTCCATAATCACGGCTGATACTAACCTTCAGCAGAGTAACTCATTGCACCTTCTTGGTCTAACGTTTTTTCCAATGAGATCATACTTCACGATTATATTGAATTAATTCCTAGGTCATCTACTAGAAAAGTTGGTTCATTGTGTCGTACTAGACAAACAATTTTTCTTGCCAGAATTTATTTTTTACTTTTATAATTATACCATTCGTCTGCTGTCATATCTGATCTGATACTTCAGCTATATATTTAAAGATGCTTGACAATCCAAAGAATCGACAATATGCTCGGTCTTGACCTGGCATCTCGATTTCAGTCATTTCCCCACTGCCATAACAAGATTCACTGTGTCTTTTCTATAAGTATTGACATGGTAATTTTTCTAATGAGTTTTTCTCTTCAGTACCTCAACTGTAAGAGTAAGTTCAATGCTAATGGTTTTCTCTCTCGCAACTCCCGCTTGTAGTACTCTTCTGGTTTCTAGCTTTCATGTCAACTATGATCTTCAAAAATGTAAATGCAACGTCTAGTATTTTAATCTCGTCTTGTTCTCTATCTACGGTATTTTCTCAGTTTCTTACACTCTCATTACCCCTTGCGTCTTAGTGACTTTATCGCCTTGCTTGGAGTGAAATGATAAAAAAGTATAAAAAATTCCATCTTATTAGTGAGAGATTATACGTTACATATCGAAATTAGATTTAGTGCACACTGATGTACAACTTTAGGGGTCAGTTGGAATGTGTATCGTAGTGACATGCTACCTTGTTATTATTCTGTTTCAGCGAACGGACTTTCACTTTGTTTATTAATTCTGTGCATCTATTTGAAAATATTTTACGATGATTATCCAAAACAAATACTTTTCCTGATTGTAGTTTTGTTATGTCTTGTTTGATTATATTTCATAACCCAGTGTTATTTTAATGACTTTCATTCATAACGGAAAATAGCTTCAAGCCCTGCGAGGTTGTAATGCCCTTACGCCATAAAATCAAAGCGCTGAATTGAAGCCTCGCGGTCCAGGATCAAGTTGTAGTATCTTCTTCGTGGCTTTGACCAGCTAAGACAAGCTTTGTACCCGATCCCCCGTAAGCGGGGACGTGGTAAATTTGGACCAATAGCCCGAGTGTTCCCGCTTGGGTTCCCCATATTAAATAACTGACCTTGTGTCGCATTCTGACTCAGTGGGGAGTCATTAGTAAATATCGAACACACTACTCGGCCTTGGGAAGAAGATGACTGTGTAGTATCCGTTCCAGCAGCAGCAGTACTAGCTAACAAGCCAGTACCCCCCGCCCCCGGCTAACAGACCAAGTGAATTCCACCTACCACATCTTCGCCTTTCATTTAAGTCTTTTCTCAGCTGCCCGATATACTGACTCTTCTTTTCAGGACAAATCCAAGTCTTTATTCCCGATTGCATGATACCTGTCCTTTTCAGGACCAGCTTAAGTCATTCCTCGTTGCACGATATGCTGATCCTGTCCTTTTCAGGACAATCTCAGTCATTTCTCAGCTACATGATATGCAGCTATAAACTGTCCTTTTCAGGGAAAACTCGCTATTCTCGCTACATTATATGCAATGTTCAAGTGTCCTCTTTGGGGACACAACATCTTCTACAAATCCACTCGATGATTCAGGCTTCACTGCCCTACTTACCATCATCTCGTGGATCACAGTCGCCTATCTTGGTATAAGCCTGCCAGCTAATATAAACGGGAGGAGGCACGGTGGAGTAATGGATTGGCTTGGATTGAGGAATCGGAGAGCCGAGTTCGAATTCCAGTCGAATCCATTACATTCACTTACGTGCTAATACCCTTGGGAAAGGTGTGAATCCTCTTTCTTCTCCCTCCAGCTATGGGTAAATAGCAGGACAGACTTCTATAGCCTTGGATGGCAACTGGTCTAGGAGAAGGAAAACTGAATTCAAAACCTGCTCTTAGATGAGGGTGAATGGAGTCTCTGTGAGCCTTGGTTGGCAATCCATTTAGTGATGGTGTCACGATAAAAAACACCCTTGATAGCCCTAGCGAAGCATCAAGAATTCAGCTATTTGACAAGATTATGAACTACACCAATCAAAGTATTAGTGAGTTCAATCTCGGCTGAGGCCGCAAGATGATGATGATGATGAATATAAACTCAACATACTGACTGCCTATCGACCTTCGACACTACCCAAACTGCTTCGGTCGTCATCAACTGTTGGCGCAATCTAAGACCAAAAGTTAAATCCCAGCACGATCACCCAAGGTATTTAAAACATCTGCATCTTTTGTTCCTTTCATTGTATTTTAGCTCGTTCTAGTTATCCTTGCCTTGGCCTGTGTCACTTCATCTTAAATGTTTGTGGTGATCATCTAACATAGACATATCTGGTCCCCTCAATAAATATGAGAGAAATACTGATTTCGGCCTATGGGAATCATGTTTATCTATTTATTTGTCTCTGATGTTAGCGAAAAATTCACGACCCGATTCACTTTAAAAAATAGTTCACTGTCCTTGAATCAGAATTTACTTTTTGAAACAGTGTACCACGTGTGCGTGCAAGGTGAATATGCACGATTTATGGTTCTAGGTTATTATTCGTGATTGGGTCGAGAACTTTTCAGCTCCTTCTCATGTCTCTCTCATTTTTTCGTTTTGATTTTAAATACACCTTTTTTTGCTGTTCGCTTGTATTTATTTTCTTGAATCAAACCTTTAAACTTTTTCTGCATATAAAATTTATATAAAAATTTTAAAAGCTAATGTTTCGGAAAGAAAAAGAAATTTGTTTAATAATTATTTTGAAAATTAATGACAATAATGATTTTAGGCAGATGTCCCAGTTCATCTTAATAGCACTGTCAACGATTTAGGCCACGAAGACAAAGTTAGTCCTGTGTTTACTTATCAGTAAAAAACTCAGGCCTCTCTAGAGTGCCGCGGATATATATATATATATATATATATATATATATATATACACTGGTTAAACTGGTCCACGCCTACACATGGATTTAGTAAGTCATACAGAAGTAACGATGAAAAGAATTCTGTGAATTTTTAGACATTTGCACCAAAGATATTTTTATGCAACTTAAACTATTACTGTAATTCAACAGAGTTTTTTTTTTTAGAATCTTTCTTTGCTGTACATCCGCAATTAACCCTCACAAATAGACAATTTGCATCACAATTAAATAATTGCGGTGCAAGTAAGCCAGTAATTGAATATCGGCAAAATGTTTAAATATATTAATCTCTATTAAACTAATAAACCGAAACATTATGTGAATGGTTAAACAAATGTTTTTCCAACTGTAAGCTATTTATAGGTACAAAATATGATGTAACGATTATCAGTATGAAAAATTGAATAGGTCAAGGGTGTTCGGATTTAGAGTGCCAATATTTACATCTCAGTTATACGCTTCGAAAAGGCATAAATCTATTTTCCTCTGCAGTCTGTATCGTTACTAGATATCTTGAACTTTTTTCCTTCCTGGCATAACTCGGTAACTGAGGAAGTGAACACTTAAGCAAACCACTATGGGTGTGTAGGTTTTTTTTTGTTTTTTTTTTTTTTACTGTGCAGGTAAGGTAATTATGGGAGACCTTACCTGCACAGGAGAAAAACTGTCACTCCCATAGTTAACCTTGACAAAGGTAAACAACAACAAAAAATAAACACACACACGCGCTCGTGCGTGGTTTCAGTTGTCTCCGGAGTTTGGAAAAAAAGGGGTGGGGGTATGGAAGCCATAGTCACACACATTGAAAATCAGCCACATCTGTTGCATATAAACGCAGTCTCTTAAGAATGGGTTTGACCTCTATTCTACAGGTACTTGAGAAAAATGGCTTTGCGCCAACATTTAACGTTGTCTAATTAATATCAAGTATTACAATATGGACAATGAATTATTGCAACAAGATTATATAATCAAAGTAACGAATTTCGAACGAAGAAAATTGGAAATAAATGATTAGACGATCATCAAAAAGCAATATTCTTTGTTTTTGAAAGAAACAAGTTTTCAATCTAAGTTGGTTAATTGCCAAATAAATTTGATATAAATTTATGATGTAAACGTTTTGTGAAGATTTTTGTATTTTGCTTTTAGACTTAGAATTACTTTTATCAATTCAAAACATTTCGTTTTTCTTTTTTACTTTATTTTGTATCATAGATATTGAGGTTAGACCAATATATTAGGGCACCAAGAGCAAAGATGATTCACTATTCTAGCAAAAAGTCTTCGAGACTATCGTTTTAGAATAGGCGTTTAATCATTACAATAGAGAATACTTAAACAAATTAGTTTAATTTGGAGCAGGACTACAATACTGGTGTACCCAATAAGGATCGAAGTATGTTAGTCATAGTTTGTAAAATTAGCGCGCAAATGATCGCTCTATGACAGACACCAAAATGATATTTCTGCAAATGGATCAAGATTGTTTAATTGGTTTTGAAAAGATTTCTTTAGAAAAGTAATCTGCAGTTATCCGATATATGGATAGCTTTTCAGTGGGTAACTAACAGACGTAAAATGTTGACTCCGTGGGGATGTAAATAATTATCTTGGAAATGTCTGCCATATCTACAAGGTGCGTGCTGTTTATTATTTATTTTAGAAACATTACCTGCTATAAGGAAGTGGTCAACGTATAAATCTTAATACGTTGATAGTATTTGCTGCAGAAAGCAGCGTAGAAGGGTTTTTTTAAACATAAGTTCTTAAAAAAAAAAAAACAGAGGCACCTCGGAAACAAGAGTAAATTTGTGTTTTGCCCCCTTTTAAGTATCATGAGAAGTGTTGGAGAGAGAGAGAGAGAGAGAAATATGGATAAAAGTTGTTTTTTTTTAAATGTTTCCATTCTTAAGTTCTTTACAAATATGGCTTTTTGTTACAGTTGGATGAATATCTACTATTTACAAATAGATTTCGAGTTCACTTAGAGGTGACATACATTCGTAGAAGTAAACCTTATAGTGAGAAATAGCTGAATGTAGTTTCTTTGTTTCCAAATAGTAATAATTGTAATAATGTCCAAATGGCTGACGATTTGGTGAAGAATTCGTAGATTCTTGTAAATGACATTAGAAACAAAATGGCACCAGTCAGAAATTTAAATGGTTTTATTCTTATCCATCTATCCTTTCTTTTGCAAAACGGAGCTTAATATGATTGTAATAGAAAGGTACTCTTTGAAAGGTAAGCTTCCAATACCCAGGCTACAAACGGGACGAGACACTCATTCAAATATTGGGTCGGTCAAAAAGTTTGTTCGCTTATTATTAAATTTACTTCATAAACTGAACGAAATTTTTGGCCAAAAAAGGTCAGAGTGCAAAGTGTAAATATTTTATGCCAGGAAGCTAAAACCATTGTTTTTCCCAAGCAAAGGTTAAAACAAGCAAAGATATGACGACTCAGGATATTTAAGTGATAAGCAGAAGAGTTTTGCATACATTCAAAGTATAACCTTGTGTCAGACTTAAACGTGATAGCCATTTTAGGTTTATTTTAATTACTAGTCATGTAGACTCTCCTACTGAGTATGGGGACCACAACCTCACCATACTGCTGTGTTTTCTGGAGCAAGTAGGGTTTTACTTTTTACGGAATGGAGTTAATAGTTTGGAATTCAGAGTTCATCTCAAAGACTGGTTGTAAACAAAGACCAGTCTGCTTTGCTATTTGCACCTAGATGGGAGTAGAGATGGATCATATAGACAGGAGGAGAGGATGCATCCATACCTTTTAAAAGTGTATTCGAGTGTAAGTAACGCAGCGACCTCGGCTGGAATTTGAACTTAGCATGCCAAACCCACATGCCGCAGATAACCATTACGTCGAGTGAACATCGACATATTCACTACCTTACGCATACCATTAAAAAGATGATAGTATTAAAATAATTTTGCAACTGCATCATACGAAAAGGAATGGAAAGAAAAGGAAAGAAAAATACCAAAAACTTTGTTAGGGTGCATTTTCGTGTTTGTGTTCAATTCTTCTTTTATTTGCCATAATCTCTTCAGGACATGAGAGATCATGGCTCTTAGCAACTTTCTATCCTTCATATAAGTGATATTTGTCCCCTTACTATCCTTCCAAGTCCTTGGTCTACCATCAAATTTACACAACCTCGTTAACTTAGTCGCTGTTTTCCCTCTGGCCCTGTTAACTTTAAAGTGTCCCATGAATGCCAAATTCTCCATGAACCTTTTCTTCATTATATATCCCTAGAAATTCCAAACCTTCTCTTTCTGACTCCAAGTGTCGTTTTTGTCCAAGATTTATTGCATAAAAATACAATTATGGCACAAGGCCCAAAAGGGTAGATGAGTTGAGATTATCTTATACCTAGCTAATCCGATTCACAACCCATTCACTCTTTGGAGTGTCCTTTTTGTCCTGAAAACTAAACAAATAGCATTGAATAGTTATGATTTCTACGCCACTAGAAAAGTCCACTGCATAGAGAATGGCACTTCACCTATCTTTATCTTCTATTGAAGTAAAAGTTTTACTGTAAAACGTACCCTACACACGCACATTGAGTTTTAAGTATTTTAAAACTACCTCTGTAGACGCACTATTGTTTACTTTAAAAACACTCACAAAGAATCCCATTCATGAAAGATACTAAAGTTCAGTTAAAAAAAAACATTACAAGGCTACACAGTATTGAGATTTGAATTCACTACAGTAGTGATCTCAATTTACTTTCCTTTTTATCTTTTTTATTTTCATCGCATTTATTATATTTTATTAATTTTAGATCAATAGCACAAGCGAAATATCAGTGTAGAATTCCAACCAATTATTTGAACCGATTATTGTCTAACACTGTTGCTTCCCCCCCTCTCTTTCTTTTATCATTATTTTTTCGAGCGATGCATTTCTTTCTTCCATTGTAAAATTTATCGGATGCGGGTATTTATTAACACTTCTTACTCCTTTTAGTGAAAGAAAGGGAATGCGTTCGTTGTAAAAAGTTTTCCTTAGAAAATACGGATCGCGATAGACTGGCTGAAAAAATATGCCAAACAATGAAGTTTGTTACCGGATACCTCTTTTCACAGTTTTAGAAGTGTTAGTTAAACATTAACAACCTTCATTAACTTTTTATTTATCTACACTCTCTACACAGTTTTGTTTGCGAATTCGCAGCAGCATGAAAAATTTCGTCGAGTAATTCCAAAACAGTGACAATAGCGACGCACGGATATTTTTTTTTTTTTTATAAATGAAATCTGACTACTGTCTGCAAAGCGAAATAAAGTTACAGGAGAATACCGTTGTCGTCGTTGCCTTCTTAAAGATTTCAGAAAATAAACTAAAAGACAGGAATTAATGTAGTTAAGTAGTTGTTTAGACTAGTGATGCTGATTTTCTAAGAGTGGCTTAGATGTGGCACAAGGCCGAAAGTATGGGGCACCCAGTGAGGATAGAACTCACTATTCAGTCGTAATTGTTTTAGCGAGACAAGCTTGCTGCTTGCTTAACCATTGCACCACGCCGAGGTGCCCAAGTGATAATGTTGATGAGATGTTGTTAGACTTTAATTTTTTTTTCCGTTTTTACTCAACTGACTTTCAAATAATTCTGTAACTCTTTCGGTTCCTGTAACCGATGGGATTTTCTGCACAAAGTCAGAAGTTAAAATAAAATAAAAACAAACATGTTTTCCGACATAAAAAAAAAATCTCTAACACTAACAGAAATCGAACTTCTTATCACTGGCCAGGGAAACTGGAACGCCAAACACGGCACAAGAAATGCGCATTCATTCTTGACTCTTGGACGAAATATTTTTTCGAAACATTTGTGGGGAGAAAGAAAGAACGGTATTAAATTACATGCCATAATTAGTCTAAGAACCAGACAGATAATTTTTAAAGAAAATTTACAAACAAAAAAAAAAAGCGTTTCCTTCCAAACCAGTCTGAGTATTCTTTCATTTTAGAGAAGAAGATTTACTTGACTTAGTCTGGCACAGGGCTAAATATTGTTTTATGGGTTTCGTTTACCGTTTAGTTTTACAGTAGTTTTACTACTTCACCAATTTGATCAAATCAAATGAAACTTAAAGACTTGAGTGTAGTTAATGCATCGAAAAGGAGAATCATTAAAAAAAAAACTATTTATTTGGCAGAGACGTAAAATGATTCAAACTAATTTTAAAATTAAGAATAAGAATCCTACTCTGAGATATTTACAAAAAAAAAAAAAAAAAAAGAAAAAAAAAAGATTTTAAACATTTTTTAACAGCATTAACTTTGTGTGGAGAAAAGAAAGAAATAGAAAGAAAAAAAATTCTTCGTAAATGACGGGGGGAAAAAATGTAAAAGAGAAAGCCATTTTTTTTATGATTCTTGCCTTAAGAACGGTTTTTTTTTTTTGTTTTTTTTTTTTACTTTTTATTTGATCACGTGAACAAAACATCTTAGGGTCAGAATTAATATTGGGTAGTTTTTCAACTATTAACAATAACATTCATTAATAAATCAAAATAAATGTTATATATTTTTTGCAATAATGATGAAAAAATAAAGATCTAACTAATAATTTGGGTAATTTTGATTGAAAATTAACCAAATTATTAGATCTTTATTTTTTTTCTATAGTTTTTTGTAAAAAAAAAAAAAAAAAAAAAAAACACTCCAAATATAAAATAATTGACAACCAAAAAGTTTCTTTTTCTTCATGTCAAAAAAAAAAAAAAAAAAAAAAGTTTTTTTACCAAGAGATAAAAAATACCATAAAAACAATCAGGAAATAATGGTAAGAAATAGTTTTTTTTGTTTCAATAAAGAAAGAATTTTTTCGATGACGGTGAGATGAAGCAGTTCTTTTCCTTGGTCCCGAAATTTAAAAATGAACCCTTTCTCAAAATAAACTTTTTAAAATATCTTTCCAACAGAATAATAAATGATTTTGTTTTGAATCTACATCTTTTTTTATTTTTAAGACGGACAAAGAAAACTTTAAAGAATTTCCGACTAAAAAACAAAACAAAAACGATGTTCAATAAGAAAACAAACAAAACCTTGTTGTGGTGTGAAAACGAATGTTTGACATTTTTGCATCTCCATGTGCTACGGATTCGCATGTGGACAACAAATAGAGAAGCTGAAGTGGGTGGAGATAAGCTAGTAACAATCGATAACCAAACCCATTTAAATAAATATTAAAAAAATGAAATAAAACTAAAAAGATAGAAAACCAAATTTACGTACAATATTGCAAATGTTATTTTCTAATGATAATAATTTTAAGCTAATTTTACGCAAAAGAAACGATTTAAGTTAGATGCATTTTTATCAGCACATTCTAAACGATTATATAAAGATCAAATAGGTAAAAGATGTAAATTTAATGGACTTCATAAAAATATATATTATTTACATATGAAAATATCGTTGCACAGCATACCGTATACAATTGCGTATTGTTGTTAGTTTGTGCAACCATACCCAAAACTAGCCAACCATTAACAAACAATAGACTACATGTGATCCCTTATTACATTTGCCGGAACAAACAAAGGGAAAAATGACAAAGTTTTTTCTTTTTAAAATAAGTAAACTGAGATAAATTCTGCAAACTCACCATTTACGTTGCTGTCCGGCGTCATTTTCGCTTGTGGCGATATCCGACCCACAACTTGTAATGGTAAATTCTCAAAAATCTCGTTTTATGAGGAGGACGATGTATGTATGATGTCCGCCGTAGTAGTAAAAAACGTAGTAAAGAATCACACTGCTCCCACTCTTATGCTTAGTGTACCTCCTACTCTTTTTTTTTTTTTTAATAAGCGTCTCCTCCGTCTTTCTCTCATAGATTCATTCTCCCTAAACTCGTAAAGAAGTCGTCATTTCTTTCTTTCTTTCTTTCTTTCTTTCTTTCTTTCTTTCTTTCTTTCTTTCTTTCTTTCTTTCTCATTCGATTTCAGAAATTTTATTTTTAATTTTCCAAAACCCATTTTTTTCTTTCTTTTTTCGATTTTCGAACTTAAAAATTTTTTCTTTCTTTCTTTCTTTCTTTCTTTCTTTCTTTCTTTCTTTCTTTCTTTCTTTCTTATTCGATTTCAGAAATTTTATTTTTAATTTTCCAAAACCAATTTCTTTCTTTCTTTTTTCGATTTTCGAACTTAAAAATTCTTTCTTTCTTTCTTTCTTTCTTTCTTTCTTTCTTTCTTTTTATTCGATTTCAGAATTTTTTCCAAAACTAATTTCTTTCTTTTTTTTCGATTTCCGAATTTAAAAATTCGTTATTTCTTTCGTATTTGATTTCTGAATTTTCAAAAAATAATTTTCTTCTTTTTTTTTTCGATTTCCGAATTTAAAAAAGATACTAATGTTACATTATTAATGTTCTTTATTAAATTAATATTTCTTTCTTTCTTTCTTTCTTTCTTTCTTTCTTTCTTTCTTCAATTTCAGGAATTTAAAAAAATCTACTTCTGCAATATTAATGTCCTTTCTTAAAATATTATTACTCTTTCATTCTTTACAATCTTTTTGTTCATTTTTTTCATTCCTGTATCTTCTCAATAATATCTTGCCGCAATGTTGTAGATATAATTGTTCTTTCTCCTGTTTTTTAAACGTTTAAAATTTATGGAACACAGTTTTAATTTTTTGGTAAAGTTATTGCTTTCCTCGTCTAAACCTTAGCTCCATGCATGCGCACAAAGAGTTAATTAACTATTGCTTCAGTCTCTTCCCACTTTGTTTGTTTCCGAAGAAAGCAAAATAAATCCATTTAAGAAAATAATGTACGTCTGCTGACAAACTCACACGTGCAAATCAAATATATTGAACTAAAGAAATATTATTTATTGTCAATACCAGTGAAGAATTATCTTGATGTAAAAAAAATAAAAAATAAAACTAAAGGCAGGCATTAGGCATATCTAGACGCGGTCATACACTCATACGCAAACAAAGTAACAACACAGACCTCCCCCCCGCTCATGTACATGCATATGCACATATGTGCGCGTAGAGTGCATTATTTATGATAATGAAGTCCTCTTTTACTCCTTCAAAATGATATACTCTCCCACTACACCACAATGGAACTTTACACAACTTTCAGTCAGTTTAGATCTCAGGGGAGGCAACTCCTTTAAACTGCTCGAATTAATTAACTTGTGAGAACAATTACTATTGTAGTCTTTTATTTTAAATTACTCAGTTTTTATAGCAATGCATTACAGTTTTTAGTGAATGATATACATGAACAAGAAGTTGAAATCAGTCTGTAGAAATTAGTTATTTTGACAGTGGTTCTTCAAATTTTTATTTTATGAACCAGCATGAAAAGCCAAATGCAGAAATAGTGTTTCCTTTATTTTCTGCAAGGGAGAGAATGTTTATGTTCAAAATTTGATTATAGGTACCTTAAAAGAAGCGATATCTAAGTTTAAAATACATTAAAAAAAAACTTTCTTGAAGCTTTAATTTTAGTTTTAATTCCACGCTAATAGATTAAATTTAATTTTCCCAATAAGCAAAATACATTCATGTATTTCAAACCAAATTTAAATTGATTGGAATGTTTTTTTCTTTCTTTTTTAAAATCTATAAATTCGTCCATATTGACAAATGAAATCTGTCATCACAAAATAATTCTCTTTATTAAAAATACTTAAAAATACTTTTCTGAAACATTATTTGAGGAAAAATAGCTTATTAAAATTTAGTATATCCAAATAGAAACAAATATTACTTTTAATTTAAAATATCGCAGAAAAGCATTTTTTAATACGGTGACTGCCTTATATTTGGGAAATTTAAGTAAGAGGGACAGAGCTAGGAATGTCCACTTTTTTACTAAAAAAAAGTCGCATATCCTGATGAAAAAGGCCTCAAACTTTGTTTTTATTTTTCGCGAAAAAGTTTGTTATTAGTAAAAGGAGAGACCAAACTATTTAAAAAAATTTTTTTAATTTCTTTTAGCACGTTTGAAATTTTGGTTGAAAATCTTTGTTTTTTTTCTTTTTTTTTAAAAGTCAGTGGTTGACGTTGCATTAGTTTTTAGCACCTTGAAAACACATTAATGTGGAAATCCTTGCAAAAATCAAATAATTGTCGGATTGTAATGAAACTTTCAGAACTTATTCAAAAAAGTGAATGAATTTATTTTAGAAATGTTTGTTCTTTAGAAAGTCATGGTAATTTTTTTTTTTTTTTACATCCGTTACCCACTTACTTAATTTTATAAAAATTTGAAAATTCGAAACTGAATGTCTTTGTAATTTTTTCAATTAAATGCAGAAGAGCTTGAAGAATATAAATCATTGATTTTTTTGTAAAGAGTTATATGAAAATACTCAAAATTTAGCCCTGAATTGTAAAATACAAAACTCAATAAAACTAAGACATTATTTAATTGAAAAAGCTTTTAATAGGTTTTATGAATAATATATATTCAGGGCGTTTTTGTTTGTAGCTCAATTTTTTTCGATGAAAAATGAATTTTTACAAGAATTGTTTTCTTTTCTTTCAATTTTAAATGAAAAATGTGAAAAACTTGATAAATGTTTTAAGTTTCAAACTGAATGACTCTGGAAATGCTCTTATTAAAAGGGCCTATTTTTACAAAACTATGGAAGCACATTTCTGAAAAAAATGTCACGTGTGAGTGACCATTAACGTCGCATTTTTAAATTTTTTCTTAAAGAAATAAAATCTCATTTCATAAATGAGTTACCTGTTTCATTTATGAAGTGTAATGGTATTTTATTTCATTTTTATATTGTCTCAGTTAGGAAATAATTTCATAACTGAGACAATATAAAACATAATTTAAAAAAAACAATACCATAAAATTTTATGATAGGTGTACTTAACAATTATGTTGCTCTTTTTTGTCTGTTATAAAATTTGAACTCTAAATGTATTTTTTTCGTATTTTAAATGTTTTTATTCTAGAATTCTCCCTCAAACATAAGGTAAAAAAAATTTGAAAGTGTATTTTTTAAATTTAACTCTACTAACCAGGTTCACTTAAAATTAGCACAAATTTTGTCACTTCTGTCCTACCAACCGATAAATTCCCCTCTCGTAAGTTGTTGATACATTAATGTACGTCAATTCACACCTCTCAAAACCAATCACCACTGTTGGAAATGTCTCTCTTAAAATATTTTTGCTAAGTAAGTAATGTTTCTTTCAAATTACATTAAGTATACTTTAATTTTTTTAATTTTCCTAAAATAACTTTTCCTTTTATGATTAGTAAATACAACTTTAATTTAATAACATTATCACGTGACCACTCCGAATTAATACAGGATTTTAAAAGATTTTAAAGTTTATAAATAAATAAATAAATATATTTAATCCATAAAATAATTAAGTTTTTCTAATTAAAGAATATCTTAGTTTTATAAAATTTTTCATTTTACGATTCATGGCAGATTTTCAACAATTGGGTGTCCTCTTTGACCTTCACCACCCACCCCACAAAAAATTGAAGATTTAAGTTCTCCAAGGACTTGTCCTTATAACAAATAAAAACATGATACAAAAAAGAATTTCTCGAAATTTCATAAAAAATAAATGAGTAGGGAGTAAGAGATGTAAAAGAAATAAAAAAATATTTTCATAAAGATATTCTAAAAGACGAAATCATCCATTAATATCCATGAAATCGAGGAATTCTGGTGTAAGATTTGGGAAAAACTGCAAAAGGCAAAATAATATCAATATTACTGAAATAAATGTTGTCATCTTCAAAAACTGGCAAGCACTAGGAATAGATTGAATAGCCAACTTTTGAATAAAAAACGAATCTATCGCCCACCAAGACCTCGCACAGGCATACAATGATATAATCATAAACCCAGAAAAATGCCCCAAATGGTAACATACCTACTCTCCAAAGCAGAAGAGATGCAGAACCCGAAGAACTATAGGCCCCTCACCTGCCTACCAGCAATGTACAGTATCCTCACTTGTATCATGATGACATACAACTTCCTTGAGAAAAAACAATTTACTCCAAGAACAACAGAAGAGATGTAAAAGAGGAAGTTACGGGGGCAAGGACCAAATATCAATAAAACGATATTGGAAGAGATGAAAACCGAAAAAAGCAATTTATCGATAGCATGGATCGATTCAGAAAGGCGCTCAACAGTGGACCACACTCATGGATAAAGAAGAGCCTAGAAATATACAGAGTTTGTCCCACAACGGTCAAATTCATAACGGAGAGCATGAAAAATTAGAAGACTACGCAAAATCTAAACCATACAAACGGGTTACTAACATAGAGACCGATCAACATCAAGTTAGAGAATGGCAAACTGAATGATATATTCTGCATTGATTATCTTAAAACGTTTGCCAAGGAGTACAACCAGCAGAAAAATCATACTCACCACTGTCAAACCCTTCAGTGAAGACATTAGGATAGAGTTCAGAATCGACAAATGGGCCAAAACCACCTTCAAAGGTTTGTAAACTAATGAAAAATATAGATTTAGACTTTGATATCAACAACAAGATTAAGAAACTTAATCAACATGGTACATACAAATACTTAGGAATTAATGAAGGAGATGGAATACAATATTTAATTATGAAGAAAAAGAAGTGCGATCGATGCTAGCGAGATATGTGTACTGGATATGCAAGAAACACAAAAATCAAGATTACCGTGAGATGGTATGAGTAAGCAGACACAGTTACCCAAAATAATGGTGTAAATATCCTCTGGGACATGCCAATTCAAAATAACCGGGAAATAAAAGCCAACAGACCTGATATTATCATAAAAGACAAGAAAATTCAGGAAGTGTATACTTATTGATCATCAGTACCATCTGAGAGAAACATCTTGATGCAAATTATCGAGAAAATTTCCAAATATCAGGACCTAGAGATCGAGATTAACAAGATGTGAAGAATGAAGACTGAGACTGTACCAACAATTTCCCAGCCAGGCAACTTCAACACAAAAGTTGACCAGAAGATCGCCCTACTCGGAACATCCCATTATACCAAGAAAAGTGTTATAAATTAAATAACAATTGTCCTATTTGGACCCGGTTCTACAGGATACAAAACATGAAACATAACATACACAAATAATAATAATAATAATAATAATAATAATAATAATAATAATAATAAAACTGGTTTTTCTACAATTTAAAACCATTTCCAGATTAAAAATGTTAGGTTAATCTCTACGAAAAATAAAGGAGTGTCAAGCCACCAGGATATTCACAACGTCAAGGCCCCAACACCTAAACATATTATTCAACCAATCATAAGTAAACGAATGTTATATTTAAACCAATTAAATGCCTTACAAATATAAAAAAAGGCTCTTGTGAGCCGATTTTAGCCCCATGGCTTATAAAAACTCAAGCAACTTGACTGCCGATATTAACTACTCACAGAAGACATGCTGAACTATACAAAACTTTTCATTAAATCATCAGAGCAAGGAAATTTCAACTGAGAACATTACGACTTTGTTCCCTATTCAAAAATCTATCATGAACTTAAAAATCTTTTCCAAGAATCAATGTATGTTCATATAATGGTGTAAAGACCAAGACAAATACATTAATATAAGTAAAAACTTGAATGATGCCTTCCAAATCGCTTTTTCTGTAAACTTTCTGACTTTACAAATATTTTGATTCTTGTATGTGGTCTCTTACATTAACGATAAATTCACAAAGTTTTATCCCTATTTAAAGAACATTTCAATTGACATATTTATTTAATTTATCCTATGTAAAAAATTCAACTATTTAAATATATTTATTCGCATTAAAAATTGTACTCTTTCCAAAGATATAAAAAAAACTATCGTAAATAATTACACATTTCTTCTTTGATGTTTCCTAACATCAATGGAACTTTTTGTTTTGTTTATTTTAACATGATCTTACATTTTATATACTTTTTTTCTACTTTTCATGTCTCACTGCTTAAACTACACGTAATGACCCCTATAAAGTGGGTAAACAAAGCAAGCTGCCAATTGCTGTCAGTACGAACTAAATTATAATTTCATGAGATCGCTAAAAAAGAGCATAGCATGATGAGAAAGACGCAAAACTCGACGAAAAAATTTTATAGTGTCTAAATATTTATGTTATTATTAATAGGAAAGAACAAAGTATTTTTAAATTGTTATTAATTTTTTCCCTATTTTTAGAACATTCTAAATTTTGATTGAAAAACCTTCGTGTCCTGCGGATCTACTAAGTAACATAAAATTTGAAAATCTTGCAAAAATAAGAATAATTGTCGGATTAACTTTCAGAAACTATTCACAAATGTTGAAACTTATTATATGTTTTCCTTTTTTAAAGTCATGGCAAAAATATTTTTTTCATTATGTATTACCCCCCCACCACCACCACCACCCCTAACTAATTGTACAAAAACTCTATAATTTCAATTATGGGGAGATTAGTGATTATATTAGTTAAAAGCACAAGTCTGAGGAAACCATGTTTTTTGGGGGGTTTTTTTGTTTGTTTTTTTTTGTTTGTTTTTTTTTAGTTGGACCACCTCTACCTGAAAATCATCTCTGAATTGTAACATACAAAACTCAATAAAACAAAAACATTATTTAATTTCAAAAGCTTTTAATTGCTTTTATTTATCTTAATGAACATGGACAACATTGTCTGAAAGCAAAAATATATTTCGATGAAAAATGAATTTTTAAAACAATTATTTGTTATTTCTGAAATATTTTATTATTTTTACATTAAATGTTGTTAATTCTTATAAAATTAGGGAAAAGTTTGTATAATTTAACAAATGTTGTTATTAAGTAGATATATATTTACAAATTATAATTTCCAAAGCTTCTTACAAACTAACGAACAACAGTATATGAAAAATATAATTTGTGTCAATAATATGACTACAAATCAAATCTACAGAAGACTGGAAGTATGCGTACAATAAAAAAAAAGTCACGTGGATTGAGTTTCTGTCTAGTATTTAACTTAAATATTGAATTTTTAAGACAATTATTTGTTATTTCTTTAATTATAATAGATTTTTACATTTAAGGTGTTAAAATATTATAAAATTAGCTAAAAGCCGCTTTCAGTTTCGTAAATATCCTTGGCGAAGTTAATTTGATTTTTCAATTTCAACTGAGAAGGGTACCTACAAGTATCAGTATCATCTTATGAAATTTAAATTTTTATTTTATGTACACTTCTGATAAAATTTCATAAGAAAGGTACCTATAAATTAATTAGATACCTTTCTTATGAAATTTAATCTCACTCTCAACAGTCTTATTTTAATTTTTTTTATAATATATTTTCCATAAAGCATCGTATACGTAAAGGTGAAATCTAAGTACAAAAAAATAAAAAATATAATGTAAGCTATCAATACGTCATGAAAATGTCTTTCGTCACTTGTCAAGTGACGCGAAATGTTACGACCTGCTTTCTTTTATTTTCAAACTACATCTCTTCGGCGCAGAAACTAAATAATGCTTGTTTCAAAATATTTTAAATAAACATTATAATTTCTGATTTTCTTAAAATAAGTTTTGAAAAAATTATAATTAATTTTTAAAATATTTTTAAACAAAGATATTCATTTTTTTTATAAAATGGAAAAAATGGTTGACATGATTGATTAACTGTCAATTTTGCTGACTAAAAAAAGTTTTTAACGAAAATTTTGGACGTGCTAGGAACGATTAAAAAATGTAAAAGATACCCCCAAAATACTTTGATCTTTCCTCTTAATAATAACATAAACATTTAGACGATAAAATTTTGTTTCCGTCAAGTTTGGCGTCTTTTTCATCATGCTATGCTCTTTTTAGCGATCTTATGAAGGTACCTAAATAGTCATAAAATTTAACAAATACTCAGAATCTAGTGGATATTTAACTAAAAAATAATGGTATCATTCAAGATTAAATTTGAAAGTAAATCCAAAATACTAAAATTATTGTATATGCCGAAAATATTATGCTTCTAATTTTTTAAAAATATTTACTATTTTTAGATATTTATACTTAACTTATTTCATATTTCTTTACATTTAACTTATTTTGTAATCATTCCAATCTACTGTAAAAATGGCTCGCAATGGCAACACATTTACAAACACTGACTCGCTTGTAAAACACGTAAAAATACAGTCATTTAATCATATAAGAAACTTATGTGAAAAAAATAGAGCTCTCTGCTCCTTCATAAGAGTGAAGATATTATCAACCAATGAGGCGACTTTTTTTAAAGCCTTGTTTCTGAGTCTGATTATGGTGACGCTGCTCAGAATACTAAAAAAAGGAATGTTCTGGAAAAAAGTATTGAGAAGAAAGCTCATCCTCTAGATTGTTTTCCACCAATCAGAAGACGGAATTTGAAATTCACAATAATTTGAAAAGATAGCTTCGTGACCCTACCGGGCAAAATATAAGCAAGGCCATTGGACAGCTTAATTGCTATTTATTCACGCATCACCAGAGTGGATAGCCAGGACAGATGACATCTACCAGATCAATTAACATTTTCAGCATAGAGAGAAGAGAACTTTAGATTGGACAACATAAAAAAAAAAATGCTGACACTTTCGGCCATACGAAACAAGTAACTAAGCTTTTCATTGCAAATAAGCGAATTCTAAGTGTTTCAATTTCACACTGAGTAAGAGTCCTTTTTATTTGCGTCTAATGAGTTAACCAATTTTTATTTTTTACTATATGGGTAAATCCCCCATATTAAGGGCACAGCATTGGATTTCATGGAGGCAATTATTTACATTAAAGTATTTACTAAGTTTGGTTCAGTATCACACAAAGGGGGTTCAAATTAATGGTCTGCTGGAATAGGCTTACTTCACAAGAATGCACCGACAGAGATACGAGATTGTAGAAGAGATTTGCGTCATTATTGCTGATTCTAGTTATGACAGATCTGAAATTCTCCTACGAGTTTTGTTTTGCAAAAAAATAACAAATTTAACCTGATTGGAAATGATGTAGTAAATGTCTAAAGTTTCTGCAAAGAGTCCGTTGTAATTGATGTGATAAAATATCGTGTCTCTTTTGGAAAGTAAACATCTCGAGATTCTTGATAAAATCCTAAGAAGGGACTGGCATCTCAACTTCAGGCACGTTCCCACATCTATACCATGGCTTCCCTTTGTCTTTTCGATAAATGTTTTCATAGCAATTTTTCTAATGAGCTTTTCTCCTTGGTACTGCGAATTCCTTAATTTAGACGTAGTACTAGACTGATAAAAAGTCTCACCATTTTACTGTTAAACTAACAAGATGTAACCGTGAATTCTATTCTAATAGTTTCTTTTCTCGCACTTCTCACCCGTGGAACTCTCTCCTGGATTCTTGCTTCCCTGCCAACTACAATCATCAAAAGTTTAAATGGGACATCATTCACCATCTTTTGTCTTCCTGAAACCTGTTTTTTTTACTGTCCTTGTTCCTTACTAATATTTCCTCATTTTCTTTTATTCTCAGTAACACATTGTGTCTCAGTGGCTTTATCGCCTTGATTTGGGTGAAATAATTAAAAAAAAATAAATTAACATGATACAATATCAAACAAGCGGTTTACATGTGAAATGGTTGGGTGGTTGATTTTGTTTTGTGCCATATCAACCTCTAAGGGTTATTTAATGCCGAAATCTGAATATTTTGAACACAATTTTATAGCTTCAACTACAGATAAAATGGATTGTTGGTCATTTTGCTATAAAATGTATTGTTGGTAATTCTGTTTTAAAAATATATTACTGGTAATTTTACTATAAATATGTATCATTGGTAATTTTTTTTATATATAAGCATGTATTGCTTGGTATTTTTACTATAAAAATGTATCTTTATACTTTCATAGTGTTTTGTTTTGGGGCTCACTATTTTCCCATAGCTGGGACCCTAACCGGTGCTACGACTCTAGTTCGGGATGAACCTGGAAACAACAACTAAGAGGTCGTTCCCGCTCCCCAAAACCTCCAATTTTCCAATCAGAGGCCTTGTTGCCGGATGTAATTTATCGTCATACCCAGGACTAACGAGTGAAATAGAAAAGAGGAAGTAGAATCTAAAGATTAACAATAACTTATTATTAAAGTCAAAGTGACAATTTTATATAAAGCTAACAAATGTAAACGAATCGTTTACGCAATGAACAGAATACATGTGAAGTACAGGTTATCCCACCATTTTGTCAATCTGTGCTGAACAGAATACACAATAAATAAAAAGGTTTTAATAGGATATCGTCTGTATTGGTCTTGGGTAAAATATACAACCGGTGTCGTACAGAATCCACCGGTCTGACAGCTTTATAGATATCAACATGAAGAACCTTCTCTTTACCAATATAAACAAAGGTTTTCATTTCAATGGTCTTGTTTTACCATGTTTGATATCTGGTTCCGTCACTGATTGTATGGTTTACCTAAAATTCAAAATGTCTCCATAACACTATTTTGTCTATTGTGGGCTCCGTACCGCGCAAATTGTCAAAATTGTAATTTGTTACAATCAGTACTTGAGATTTATTCTCTTTGTTATACTTTGCTTCAAATTATAACTCTTTCTGATTCCCTCTCCATGGCCAGATGTAAATGCTAAATAAGCAAACAGAAAAATAGTTGGTTCGGGCTTCCAACCATCAACCGTTCTGACTACACAGTCAGCATCACATAGACATCTAAATTACATAAGTAATAGGATGAGTAGGCAGAACATCCTCCCAGATCGATTTCAGCATAGATCGGGTACCAAAAACATCTAATTTATCTATGGTAGGGTTGGTGAAGCTCAAATTGGCTAGGTGGTTGGTTATGTTGCTGCAGCCTTTACTGGGGTGATATACAAGTAATTCTGTTTACGACTCATTTAACCAACTATATGCAGATCTCTACTTTTTGTGCTCAGAATAAATTTATGTGCTCATTCGATATTAGTAGTCTGTTCACCCATGTACCGTTGCAATAAACTAATTTTTCCCAATACAAGACATAAGAGTCACTCAATGTAGACGGTTATTGTCTGGTGTTGCATGAACGTAAGAAAGGGAAAGAAGTAAATTTTTTGGAGCTATTCAGGAAAGATAATGACTAACTCTAAACATGAAGAGGTCAAGAATTTTTTGATGAATAAAATTTCAAAGTTCAATCGGAGATTTTAGAATTATAGCGTGGAAGTAGACTTTAGAAGGAGCCTGAAATCCAATCCTAAACATGAAACAACGGATAAACTTCAACTCCTGTTCCAAAGGTCGGGGAGGAGTGTGAACGAGACGATAGGCGAACCTATATACTCCTATTAAAGTTATTGGATTTATTATAACAACTGCAGGCTGAAGTTATTATGCAGATTAAACTAATCTTGGTTTAAGGCCTCTGACATTTAATACAAAACTATTTTTTCTTTTTTTCCATAATATATGTTGAAATCTGTGTAATGGAAAGGATCTAAAAATGCTGCAAAACAGAAAAATGACAAAGTCATTGAGTGAGGGAATGTCCACATTGGAAATATCAAAGGAGCTTCTCAGAGGTCATCGAACGATAAATTGGGATGTTGAATATAAAACTAAGTTGAGAACTAAAAAGTCTTGGAAAAAGGCTTTACGAACTTGTCTCCTCGATGGAAACATAAACTAAAGCGAGTTATAGCAAAACAACCACTTTTGACCTCTGTGCTCAGATCTTTGAATAGTCTGGAATTGACAAGGACAAAAGGTGTAGAATACTTCGCAAATTGAGATCTGTCAATAAATCTCCTAGACAAATTCCTCTGAGTAAAGCAAACATTTCAAAGCGTCAAAACTGGCCCAAGAAATACATGAAAATACATGAAAATTAACATTTCTAAAGTAATTTTCACGTCTGTTGACACTCGATAGATCTGATGAATAGATCAAAGGATAGATTTTATCCGATGCAGATATACATGTGGTTAAAAGGAAGCAACAAAGAGGCAGTAGTATGATGATATAGGCTGGAATTGTCGACCTATATTGGATCATTCAAAATCGATGTAGGAGTTAAACTGAACAGTGTTAATTATTGTGATCTAATGGACAAGACCCCCGCTTTTTAATGGTAAATGTCCCAACCTTGCAGTTTCAAAATGAAGCATGTATTTATATACGCCAATGCTCCTTTTCATGTATCTAACATTGCCTGTGAATATTTTGAGAGTAAACGCTTTAAAGGAGAGAATATAATGGAACTGACCACTTCAAATTCCCGATCTGAGTCTGATCAAAAATCTATGGTGAATTGTGAAGATGAAATTATATAAATGTGGTAAACAATATGACGACAAATCATGCTTATGGGAAGCAATTAAATCCACCATGTTGAAAACTGAAACTACGGAAGTAAAAGATTTAACAAAATCAATGGATAATAGTCTCCTGGCTGTTATTGAGAAGAAGGACCACTACATTAAGATGTAAATTCTTCAAAGACTTATATATATGTTTGTTATTTGTTTTATTATAGGTATATTTATATTAGTATAGGTTATTTCTTTTATTATAGTACGGATCAGTTGTTGATGATTTTGTAATTTAGTAAAAAGTGATTTTTTGTTTTTGTATGATGAGTTCAAGTTTCAGTTTTTATAATAAATCCAATAACTTTAATAAAACATGTTAAAATTACCTAAAAATTGAAATCAAGGTTTTTTTCATGTTTAAATTAATTATTTAAAATTTGACGAAAATTGTTCAAAGAAAATTCGAGTTATTAAGGATTATTTGATTTGTATAATAAATTCAGACAGATTGTAGAGTTAATGGAGTTCGCCATTGTCTGTGGAATTTATAACTTTAATAAGATCATGTATATGTAAATAGGCTGGATAGTAATGGGTATTTCTTTAGGTCCGACAATGGCTAATATATTTGATGTTGTTTTTTGCAGCAAGATCTATTTGTTCGTATTGAACGACATCTATATTATGATAAATATATGGATGACACTTTTTGGGTGTTTGAAAATGAAGCACTGAATACATTTCACCTGGCGTTGCATTTCACATGTGAAAAATAGAACAATGGTTTTCTTCCTTTTCTCAATGTTATGGTACACAGATCAAATAGAAGAAATCTCTCCGGAGAGGAAACGAGACATATCTTGTTACCACGGCATCATTTGATTGAAGAGCGGAAGAAGGGAGAGAATTTGAGTCTATATCTTTTATATTGCTTATAGACGTTAAGAGAAGTCCTCTGACTGACAAAGTGGAGTAATTCCACTCAGAAATCCTTGATCGAAAGTCCGTAAGGTAAAAGAAATAGCTACGCATAAGAATTAGTCAGAAAAAGGATACAGAAGTAAGTGAATATAGATATGAACACTATACAAAATCAGATTTTTGGAGAATAGCCTTTAACCATCAAGAAACCAACGAAAAGCCATAACGAAACAAAACGACTTATAAAGGCCACTGGATACAGCATACACATGAGAAAGGTTGATATATCAGCCAAATCGTTATGACAAAAACAACAACGATGGCGATGCTAGTTTGAAAAATTTGTAAAATCATGAACAAACTTAACTTCATAATATCAGACAAGTACTATTGTATAACAATGAAGCTATAATTCATACATTTTTTTCTGGTACCCTTTCTGATTTCAAATGATTTGTATTTGGTAAATTTAATTACTGTTCTCCTAAATCTGATTACACAAATTATATTTTATAGCTGAAAAACTATGAAAGCCGAAAACCTTTGCACTCACTTTTGTGAATTTGTTAAACAGTTTTTTTTAGCTTTTTCGTTTTGTGTTGTTTTTTTTTTTTGTTTTTTTTTGCATTTTTATTATTTTTAAGAGACGAGAAAGAAAAAAGATGGCGCTTCGTAGGCAGACCGTTATAAAAACGGAAACGATTTAAGTTGAATCGTTGTGATAAAATTACTTAATGATGTAATTAAGATACTAAACCAGAAAGTGTGAGAAGTCTGTAATATAGATCATCCCTTGCCCTGTCGTCTGGCTCTTAATACTCCGACTTGACTGCATCGCCTGAAGAGATGCAATCTCTACATAAGAAGCCATCTTCCAGATAGATACCAACAGATTCGGCTATAAACTCGACTACTACCCACCTTTATTGATTATACTTTAAACAGAATCCATGTTTACCTTTCTCTCTTTTCTTTTTTAATCATTTCACTGTAAGCAAGGCGATAATGCCACTAAGACGCAAGGGGTTACTGGGAGTGAAAGTGAATGAGACGACTTCAAGAGAAGGAAGCGTAAACTAACTCCTAAACAGGAAACAAGGGATAAACCTCTACTCCTGTTCAAAAGACGGGGAAGGAGTGTGAACCGGATGATAGGCGAACGTATCTACTCCTATTGAGAAAAATAGTAAATAAAATTTAGTTTAGGAGGTACGTTAGAAGTATAGTATTGAAGTAGACTTTAGGATGAACCGGAAAACATAATTTCTAAAAACAAAGCAAGAAATAAACCTCTATTACTGTGCAAAACACTTGGGAGGAGTGTGAACCGGGCGATAGGCGAACCTATTTACTCTTATTAAAGGGAAAAAATAATATATAAATAGTAAATAAAATTTCAGAGTTTAGGCGGCGACAATAGAATTATAGAATTGAAGTAAACAGTAGAAGGAACCCGAAAGCAAATCCTGAAGAGGAAACAAAGGATAAACCTCTACTCCTGTTCAAATGAATGGGGAGGTTTGTAAACCGGGTGATAGACGAACCTATCTACTCCTATAGAAAAAAATAGTAAATGAAATTTTGGAGTTTAGGCGAAGACGTTAGAAGTATAGAGTTAAACTAAGAGCATGTTCGATTCAAGTGTATGTAGTCAGGGATAATTTGTCTCGTTCTGATTTCAGTACAGCTCATTTATTTCCACTGAGTCTAATTACACTACTCTCCAGTAGGTCATTTGATTGGTTCGTGAATTTTGGTGTCATCGAAACTGGGAGTTCAATCCTTGGACCCGGCAGTGAAACGGGGCGAAATAACTGAGAAGTACTAAAATAAGAACTAGACGAGATATACTTAAACATGGGCAGTGGAACGAGAACACTCTACCCAGGTAGATTAAATAAAGGGTTCAGTTCATAATTTCTTGTAAGTTACCCGGATCAACATACACCTACTGAGTGCCAGAAGGCACAACTTCTGTAACGTTGTAATAACAACAACAAAGATGAGTAAAATACTTCGCATGTAAAAAAATGATAATTCCTCATTCCAGAAGTCCAGACAGTTATATATATATGTGTGTGTGTGTGTGTAATCGTATTTGAATAATTTTAAAAAGGTTTCGGTTAACGGAAAATAAAATGAATGATCGTATTGAGATGCTGTTGTTAATAAGTGTTTTTAAAAACGAAATTAAGCGATTCCCATGAAAACTGAAAAAGAAAACGGACAAATATCATTGGATATCAAGTTCAAACGTCTGCTTCTTCAAATTTGTCTGTCTGACGAATCAACGGCTGGATGATGATGTGGTGACGTCATATGGAGCGATGTAGGAAGATCGGAGAGTGACAACAATTAGAGATGAGAGTAAGAGGAAAAGATAGGCTGAAACAAAGGAGAAGGCAGTGAGAAAGATAGAGAGGAAAAGAGAGAGTACATAAAAAGAATAAAAAATAACGAGAAAAATCTACTAGAGGCAGCCATAATAAAATTAAGAATAAGAATAATAATATTAATAGTGTACTCACAAGTACAGCCCACGATTTTTCTTTAAAAAAATCATCAGTGGAAAATGTCATGATGACATTTCTGACCTTAGATCTCTGGTTGGGACTCAGAAGGAAATGAGTATACAACAGAAATCAAAGGAAATAAAACAATAATAATAATAATAATGCTCCAAAGAGAAGGCAGAAGGGGATATATATACGCAGGGGTGATAGATAGTTTTCGGCGAAAATTTCTTCCCGATAAAACTGTGAAAAAAATTCTTAATTTTATTGCTAATACAACAGGTGGATTGCTAAAAAATTATCGACCCGACACACTTCCTAAAATTTTTGAAGGAGTTATCGGTCGGACCGGCAACATTTGGGCATCTCAACATATCTAAAGAGTTATAAATATATATTTAGATAAAGAATTATATGATAAATATAATTGCTTATATAACAACCGAGAAGTTAAAAGAGATTTGACAAGCGTATTGACAGACGTGAACTAAACCTATAAGGTTAGAAAACATATATTTGATAGTCTGTTTAAGTATATATATATATATATATATATATGTGTGTGTGTGTGTGTGTGTGTGTGTGTGTGTGTGTAACAAAGAGAGAAAAACACGCAGATAAGCAAAACAGACAGGCAGACAGACAGACAGATAATAACAGACTGAAAGATAGATAAAACAAACTGAAATAGATATGTGGAGACTGATAGATATATATGAACAAGCTGAGATTGATAGATAAACAGATAACGAATAGCTAGCTAGCTAGCTAGATAGATAGATAGATAGATAGAATGTTATGAATGCCTTTTACAAAAGCAAGCGAATCCTTTAGCAACTAAAAGAAAAGAAAATAATACACAAAAGAAAGATGATGTTGAATGTTAGCGGATAACGACTGAATTTTGCAGACAACTATTCCGTCTAGGTCAGAACTAAAAATAGAAAAACGCCAGCGAATAGACAGCTACACGGGTGGGACTGCGGGGCTATGTGGAAAGTATATCACAAAACAAGGGCCGTAAAATGCAGGGAAATAACTGAGAACTAATATCATCATCACACTTAGCATCACATATCTGCAAACAGGGAATCTTATTTTTCCTTTTCTACGCATGCGCAGGTGTGTGAATGCAGGGAAAAAAAAGAGTACGGCTGCCAGATTGTCAAGCGTTTCAAATTCAAATTATGGAGGCTCTGGGCAGAATTGATGTATATGAGTAGAAGGCATTGGAGTGTGTTCGAAAAGAGAGCATTTTTTTTTTTTTACATTTTCGCTTTTGTCTATTGCCTTTATTTGAATTTAGAATTGTTAAACGCTTCCTTCGGATTGCATGAAGATTGCTATGTAAAACACTTTACACAAATGTGCACATATTTTAAGTTTCGACTCATGATAGCGATGAATATACTGTATATTCTGGTTAGCATCGGTTACAAAGTATAGCTTCTCAATAGGATAAATTTTTGAAGAACACAAGACACGTTTTAATTTTGCGGTTCCCAATAAACGCAATTAACGCTCTCTGTCTGTCTGTCTGTCTTTTTCTCTTTTTCTTTCTATCTCTAATTCTCTCTATCTATATGATAACATATAGTTTTAAGGTGTATGCTTCATTTATAGGGTAAAAATGCTCAATAACCGGGATAGAGAGGACACTTATACGAATAAACTGCTGGACAGTTATGTTAATACCGAGTAGCCATAGCCGTATTCATGCTTGACAGCAACCATCAGGCTATCTATCTATCCACACACGCACGCACCCACGCACAAACGTTATATATATATGTGTGTGTGTGTACACCAGGTATATTACACACACACACACACACACACACACACACACACACACACACACACACACACACACACACACATATATATATATATGTGTGTGTAAAATATAGAGAAAATAGGAAAGAACTCGTTAGGTACATAATCCGAAGTTCTTTAGTATTTTTGTTTTTATTTTTAAAAAACAGTGCTCGATACAAAAGTACAGCCTAAATTATAATTATTTTAAAAAAATATGATTCCTTCGCTACATAAGAGTTCTCATGTTTCAAAAACAAGAGCTGAAAACTTCAATATAATTTCATGAGTTTAATGTCATCATCCACTTAAATTTGACACCCCAACCCTACCTTGACTTGACCTCTTTCCGTAAGTAACTGATATGTTGATACAAATCGCTAACCCTTACGCCCCTTATTGAAATAATTGCTCTAGTCGTTTCAAAAGTAATTAATTTTACGAATGAATATGCTTATAAAGATCCGTAAATTTCAAGATTAGTTATTCCCAAAAAATTTCGCTTGAAGATGAAACAGCGCTTGATGCTTTAATTCAATATAATTCTAATAATTATATTGAAGTTTTCAATTCTTGTTTCTGAAACATGAGAACTCTTATGTAACGAAGGAATTATATTTTTTTAAAATAATTATAATATATATATAGTCGACTCTCCCGTCGAGATTTGACGTATGAGGGTCAAGCAGATCAGTTTGCAGGAAACAGACAGCCCGACGCCGGCACATGAGATTTGATTATAGTGGTGAAGGTTTCGTGCAGGACCAGCCACACTTTTTGAAGGGACGAATACAGAGACCTGGTGCACCGAATGCCACAAGGTTCCCAAACGACCCTCCGCAGGTTTTGAATTCAGAGTTGTCCTTCTCCTAGACCAGTTGCCATCCAAGGCTATAGAACCCAGTCTGTCCTGCTATTTTACCTATAGCTGGAGGGAGAGGAAGAGGATTCATACCTTTTCCAAGGGTATTAGCACGTAAGTGAATGTAATTACATTCCATTAATATATATATATATATATATATATATATATATATATGCACACACACATATGTGTGTATGTGTGTGTACATGTAATCATTCTTTTTATAGTTACTGTGTATATTCTTTACACTCAGAGTACCAGCACCAAATGAATTCTCTACTCAAGTAATCTTATTAACATTTTTGCTGAGTGCTGACCTTGAAAAATAGACTTACTACACAACGGATGATGATGATGTGGAAGTGACGGCTACCCACTCACCTCGGAGGTATAAAAAAAACCTTAAATGTTAAAAATACTCGGCAACTTAGAAGCTATGTCGTAAATCAATCGGTACGTTTTATGTGAAATGTCTACTTCGCTCTCAAACTACTTGAATCCAGTAGTCCCCCCCTCTTGACCTGGATGAGGTCTACATCCGTATTCGGTAACCTTCCTAGTGTTGACGTCTCGATAAAATCGCCCTTCTTCCTGTGCTGCAACCAGGTTAATAGGACTCACTTATCGTACGGACCTAACTCCTTCCATGTTTATTGAACAAGAGTAGAGGATCATCTGTTGTTCCCTGTTTAGGATATGGTTTACCGAGCCTTTCTTCTTCCATAGCCAAAATGATTTAACTGTTATAACTTTTTGGTTATCAGACTAATCAGTCGCTACGACTTTCCATTGTGACGGTACCGGGTTGGCAGTTCGCTGGTAGTAAGGGACCCGAACTCTTTGGTAGCGCTTAGAGAGGCGGCTCCGATCAACAATCTCGTAATATCGGTGTATTTGTAGTGCTATGCCGTGCATGGGTAGGTGTCTTTGCATGACTTTCCGGTGGGTAACCCTGAGGCCTCATTATACTCTGGTCTCAGCCACGTTCTGGCTAGTTTGTATTGCATTGACGACAGATAGTGACAATTATATTGGCTTTTTGCTTTTCTTTTTCTCCTTAAAACAAATCTCCTAATGATAAGTACAATGAGAAAAATACGAGAAAACCAGTTAAAAAAATCACCTACCACCCTAAATATTTTCTTTTTGTGGTATCCGTTCCAACTTATAGTATAGAAGCTTTTCTCTTGGAACGGTCTTCAGATATCTTTGCACTTTGCGAAACTAATTTGAATTCTTCCATTGCTACCAACGAATTCTCTGTTCCAGTCTATCTTTCTCTTTGCCGAAAAGATTCTTGCATTCACATGCATGGCCTTGGCGTTTACATCTGGGATAATCTTGTAACAGTCCCCAGACAAATCTTTCACGTGCTTTCGACTTTCACTATTACACTTTGACACTTATCTCTTTTTCCTTTATCACTTCCCCTCTTCTCAGTACTGCAGTACATTAGACATATTCTCTGATAGTATAGAAACGGCACTCTCTCTTCATCCATCAGTCAACAATTTTGTGTTCGGTGATTTTAATGCGAATCACGAAAACGAGGCTTAAACATTCTAATGTTACTGAGGTTGCCGGTATTCAAACTTTCAATGTTTCCACTGTTCAGTCATTTACTCAAATCGTGGACTTCCTTACATGTCTCCCTAGCAAATATAAGCAACAGGTTTCTTTACCTCTTCCCTCGCTCTTGCCGAGCTTCGCAACACTGTCCTCTTGGTAAATCAGATCTATCCGTAGTATCTATTAACATCTCGTTCCAATCATCTATTAGACAGGAACCTCCTATTCATATGACCCCTTTCCGTTACCAGTATGCTAATTGGGATTCTCTCCTTGACTTTCTTCGAGACGCTCCTTGGACTGAGAATTTTTCATTTCCATATTGAGAATTGCGCCACTGAGGTTTCCTCTTGGGTCAGTAAAGACACTTTCATTCCTTCTCGGATATACAAGATTAAATGGTTCCCATCAGTATGTTCTGCCGCTATTCCTTGTTCCCATCATAACAGGCGCCTATTCGTTCAATTCAGTTATGTGCCATGAGTGATACACGCATAGGTGATCATGTATCTTTCGATACATGACTGACGAGGCAGAATTTTTCCCCGCAGTAGTTTGCCATTTCTTTCTGCGGTGGACCAGTTGCCATCCAAGGCTATAGAACCCGATCTGTCCTGAAATTTTACTCATAGCTGGAGGGAAAAGAAGAGGATTCATGCCTTTCCCAAGGGTATTAGCACGTAAGTGAATGCAATAGATTCGACTGAATTCGAACTCAGCTCTCCGATTCCTCAATCTGAGCCGCTATATATATATATATATATATATATATATATATATATATATATATATATATATATATATATATATATATATATATCTGAGCTGCTATCCATTACTCCACCGTACTCGTAATAAATGTAAAAAACGTGTCCTCGAATATATATATATATATATATATATATATATATATATATATATATATATATATATATATATATATATATATATATATATATATATATATATATATATATATATCTGTGTGTGCGTGCCTTATTTGTATAAAAATTTTAGTATAGGCGAAATTATAGGTAGACCTACATTCAAAGGATCTTCCCAGGCTAAGAAGTAAGATAAGACTCAGTTATTAGCAGGTAATAGACTTGTTGCTATCTCTTTTGGATATAGTTTTTTTCTCTAACCACTGACACTTTTAAAAGGAAGAAGACAATTCATGTCAGCCGTCATGGTCGAATCCTGTCTATTCTGAATGCAATGTATATGTTCGTTTCTAATTTTAATATTTATTTTTCTTTATTTATTTATCTGTTTTTTCTACCCCCACCCGGATCTGTTAGCTTAATGTTAGTTTCAAGCACGTATTGCCTTTATAGTGGATAATCGGAATTATACTAAGTTCAAACTTTCATTTTATTTTATTCTCCCACCTTGACAAACTTCTGCCTCTTTACTAATTCTGTGTGAGGAGGGGAGAGTTTTCTCCCCCCCCCCCCACGCAGTGCATGTATATATTCATATCTGCTTGTGGGAGACACATACATATATATATATATATATATATATATATATATATATATATATATATATATATATATATATATATATATATATATATATACACACACATACCTACACACACACACATATATATATATATATATATATATATATATGAAAGCAGGGGACTTTAGAAACCATAATTATAATTTAGTCTGTTCTTACATTGAGCTCTCTTTGGATTTATATCCTCTTTGGAATTATCCATACAGATTATCAAATAATATTATTATTTTTATTATCTATAATGAGTCAACGCCCAGCTAAATAGAGAGGGTGTCTCCACAAACCATCCCGGAGAATGCACTATTAATTCTAAGACACATCATGGTAAATAATACACACATTATGAAACCAAACGGCGTGAAGGTGGTTAAGTCTTGGGAATTAACTCCTCGCCCAGTAAGGACCGATATGTGCAACAGGTGTCACCTGACCATCATCCAGCGACTGCTAGCATAAACGGCGTAAAGGGGATAAAATTCCTTTGAACCTATGCCCCGCCTGGAAAGAAGCGACAGGTGTCACCGGGCCGTCATCCATCGACTGCTCACATCAAACAAAAATAACTCATGGGACATAGGACGTTGAACAATTGTGGCCAATTGGAAAACAGGAGATGAGTAGGCTAAATATCAACATCTTCGGTGAAACTAGGTGGCCAGTCAACAGAGATTTTAACAGTGACAATTACAGGATTATATATGCATGCGGAAAGAAAAAACGATAAAGGAGTAGGATTGATACTAGATCAAGAATTCAAGAAATATGTTCTGGGATATTATCAAACAGCCGAAAGAATTCTGGTAGTCAGACTCAAAGGAAAACATTTCAACGTAGCTATAGCGTATACACCGACAACACAGAGTAAGAAGAAATCGAATCTTTATACTCCATGCTAGACAACACCAAGGGTCATTGTAAATCACAAGAAGTCATAATTATCATGGGAGACTTGAACGCCAAAGCAGGCAGGCAGAGGTCAGAGGAGATAGGTGGCAAATTCGGACTAGGAACTCGCATCGAACGCGGTGAAAAATGGGTGCAATGGTACATAGTCCGTGACCAACACATGGTTCCAAGATCCAAGACGATTATGGAAACGGGGAAGCCCGAGGGGAGAAACTAAAAAACAAATCGACTACATAACTATCAACAAAACGTTCAGGAATTTAAAGGTTCACTGCAAAACCCCCCAAATGCCGACTGCGGAGGCGACCCCCCTCCCCTCCCCGGTTATTTGTAAACTAACAGTGAAACTACCGAAACTAAAGAAGCTTAACGCAGCACCCAAACTTGCAATACAACAAACTCCTGAGCGACCCGAACCTGAAAGAAAAAATATATGAACGGTGTGAAAAGAAAATACGAGGGACAAAATGGAAATGGAAAGTCGAAATTGGAAATACTAAGAAAAGATTTAGTGACATCAGCAAACGATATCATCCCAAAGGAGAATGGACGAAGAAAAAAACAAAACAAAAAACGAATGGATCACAGATGAGATTCTCGACATGATGCAAAGGAGACAGAAAAATCTTGTCACGATACGGAATGGAATACAGAAAACTACCCAACAAAATAAGGACCAAATGCAGGTAGGCTAAAGAAGAGTGGTTAAACAAAAAATGTGCAGAAATAGAGAGATTGAGTAACACAGACAAAGGAGATATGCATAAACAAATAAGACAATTAACAGGACAAAGGACATGCGCGTCAACAGAATGTATAAAATAAAAGGATAGAATGCTCATATTAGAGAAGGAAAAAATTCTTCAGCGCTGGAACGAATATATTGGAGAATTCTTACACGACGAAAGAGAACAACCGGCAATACACAGAACTACCGACGGGCGTGAAATTATAAAAAATCTGATACTCACAGGATGGATAGAGGCAAAGAGGGGGATAGGTGAAAGCAACCACGTAACATAACAGGTTTAAGCAAGTTGATGGCAGAACAAGGTCTGGGTGAAATAACAAAAAGACAAATCTTATTGATAGCTACAAGGGACAGGATGAGGTGGAGGACCATGATTGTCTACGTCCTGAAGGGACACGGCGCATAATAGAAAAAGATTGGGGTAAAAAAAAATGATTGTGTTTGGTCGAAAAGGGCAAACAATTATCATATTTCGAGGCCGTCCTAGAAAATTAAAAAAAAAAAATATTTTTGAATTTCAACTCCAGACTAATTTATCTTTTCCCAGCAAGAAATTCGAATCTGGAAAAGGATCCTTACAGATTGCAGAGAGCAAATAATATCATATATGAAGGCTAGAGAAAATAGCTTGATAGTAAATATGACGAGATGTGTACAGTGATGCAAGAATGAAATGTTCAAACGATCAATAAACATGAGCATAAACATGAAACTGTTTGTAATAAATGGGAAAACGAAAAACGAAAAAAGATAATTTCGAATTTTTAAATTCTGACAGTCATCTCTGTCGAGATCAGGAGATCAAGCCAAAAAGAAAAGAAAATATATTGAATATAAGGATCCTATAGAACCACAGAGTGAAACATCATATGTGGTGTGTGTGTGTGTGTGTGTGTGTGTGAGAGAGTGAGAGAGAGAGAGAGTGACAGACAGACAGTGACACAGTGAGGATGTATTCTCACCGGACTTATTCAACTCATACAGAGAGGCAATTCTGAGAGAAATGGAAATCCTACTAGGATTCATCATTGGCGGCCACAATCTTGACATAAGATACGCAGATGACAAAAAGCTGATAGCAGACACGGAAAGGAAACTACAAAACCTCCTACAGAAGGTAACAAGGTTGAGTGAAGAGACTAAGTATAAACTACAAGAAGACAGAATGCATGGCCATCAGCAAAAAGATGAGCCGAAAATACAATTTACAGGCCGGGGATACTATAAGGAACACAGGGAGACAACACGATAACTGCAAATGTTATGGAAACTCAACGTAACAATCGTGACTATAATGGAATCCTGGAACAGTTTTAAACACCCTTGCTAAATAATTTTAAGAATGACAAATTAAATATATAACTAGAATTATTCAAACCTACGATTGTTGAAATTGACAAAAATCTCGAGGAAAGTGGAAGAGAAGGTGAGTAGACTTGTTTTCACTTAGTCTCCAACAATGGCCACCCGCAGAAAACCTTTTGTGTGAAAATATTTCAGTTTTTGTTTTTTTTCCGTTTTTTTTTTCTCTCAACAAAAGCAAGTATAAGTTGCGCAATGTCGGCAATATTTTTAAAAGGTTGGCAGATCTTAAACATCAAGAGGAAATATCTCTTTTCTCCATGACTGACTTGCATACGTTCCATTGTATGAATATTAAAAATTTCCTTTTCCGATTAAAATTGGCGACCGTAACAGATTCTTTCACCTGAGTACTTGAAAAACCAGCTGCATTACATTTTTTTGTTAGTTCTGACTTTTAATGCTTATACAAACAAGTCCGCACCTACTTTCCTGGACTTATTGCACTATTTTTTAATCAAGATATCAACTTATGACACATACACAACTTGAAAATATTTTACAATGACTTTTTTTTAATGATTTCACCCAAACAAGGCTTTAATGCCACTTGACAAAATCCAGTGAAGGATCTGAGATGTAATCGGTCCTGATCTGACATCTCAACTTCAGTCACTTTCTCACAGATGTTGCGTGGCTTCCCTCTGTCTTTTCGACAAATATTTTCATGGTAATTGCTACGAGGGGCCTTTTTCCCTGGTGCTACATTATTTTTTAAACATGTTAAATTAATTTAAGCGTGCTACTAGATTGGCATCTAGGTCCCGCCCTTTTGCCGTTAAAATAGCTAAATGCAAGTGCCCCTTCTACTCCGAGAATTTTTCTCGTACTTCTCACCCTATCGTTTACTTGCTACCCTGATAACTCTAAACTTTCAAAAATTTAAATGCAGTGTTTTTTTTTCATTTTGTAAGAGTAGTGGCGTTCAAGAAATGTTATTACTTCTCAGGTTTTGAAATAAGGAAAATGAATAATGCAGAACATTGCTTTGATTTTTTCGTTTGAGTCGAACTCTTGCTGTCACCATGATTATTATAGATGTTATTATAGATGTTATTATAGATGTTATTATAGATGTTATTATAGACACAAATTACTCTTTTCGACATCTTCAGGTTCCCAAAAGATAATTCAGGCAACCTTTTTGAGCAGAGGGTCACGTGATCTATGGCTAATCACAAGGGCCGCACTACTAAAAAGGTTCAAAGTAAAAAAAATAGTACTAAAAAGATTCAATGAAAACATAGTACTAAAAAGAGTCAAGGTAAAAAAATAGTACTAAAAAGATTCAAGATAAAAAATAGTACTAAAAAGATTTAATGTAATTTTTCGTAGCAGATACCTCAGCTATTTTCCATATAAAAAACTATTTGCGTAAAGACATGATAAATTAGGTCTTGGTTATTGTTGTCTTTCTTTTCAACGTTTCCTTTTTTTCTTCTAGTTCGGCTGGTCATTTGGATTTGGGGATTATTGTTCCGTCTCTGACAATGGATCCCCAGAGATTCCTGTCCATTGCATTGGATTCCCACCTGTTGATGTCAATGTTACATTTCTTCAGGTTTTGTTTTAGAATGACCTTGAATCTCTTCTTTTGACCTCCTCTTTTCCGATTTCCTTCTTTGAATTGGGAATAAAAGATTTGTTTTTGGTAAACGTTTGTCACCTCTTCGTATCAGATGTCCACTTCATCGAAGTTGAATTTGTTATAATGATGCCTTCAATGCTGGTCATTTTAGCTTGTTCCAGGACGCCGACGTTAGTTCTCCTGTCTTCCCAATTGATGTTCAAGATACTTTGAAGAGATCGCTGGTGAGATTTTTCAAAGAATTTCAGATATCATCGATAATTTGTTCAGGTTTCAGAGGCAAGCAGGAGGGAGTTGGAATCACGACTCCCTTGTGCATTAACATTTTGGTGTCCGTTCTGATGTCACGGTCTTCGAGAAAAACTCTATTTCGAAGGTGAACGAAAGCTGATCCTGCATATTTGATACCGTGTTGTGTCTCATCTTGAAAGTCAATGCTAGAAGACAGATGGCTACCAAGATAAAAAAAAAGGTGATCCACATTGCCCAATACTGTTTCACCATGTTGGTTCTGTGTGGACTGTTTCAGCTGGTGATGGTTGACAGATGGGATTTTTGTCTTATTTGCGCTGATTCTTAGTCCAAGTTTGGTGTACGCATTGTTGAAGGCATTCAGTATTATTTTCAGGTGCGATTCAGAAAGTGCTGCAACATTGTTGTAATCTGCATATTTAAACTTGATCAATGAACTTACTGATGTGTTGGAGTGAAAACGGGCAAAATTAAATAATCTAGTGTTTGTCCTTTAGACAATCTTAATCCTTTGAGGAAGATTATCTTTTATGATGTCAGTCATTGTTGCAATGAAGATGTTGAACAAAGTTAGAGCAATGTCACATCCTTGTTCCTTTTTTGATTTCATTTTCTCTAAAACTTCGTCATTGCTCACATGTTCAGTTCATGGTATTCTCAGCATCCTTCTGTAGAATCATATCTTGTTCGTTTATTTTGAATGCCTTCAAAACGAAACTGCTCTCTTTTAATCGTCTTCGAGAACCATTTTACCTTCCATCAGCATGGCTGATGCTAACCGCAAGGTGAATGACTCATTGCACTTTCTCCTGTTAACGTTGTTAGGTCTGCTGCAAAGGAACGTTGGTTCACTGTGTCGTATAGACAATTATTCTCTTCTAGACTCTATCTTACATATTTAAAAGTCTATCGTTCTCCCATGAATTGAATATTACTGTTATATCTGGTCTGGTGCTTCTGTTACGTATTTAGAGATTCAGAATAAAATCCAAAGAAATGTCTGCTGTATTATTAGTCCTGAACTGGCATCTCGGCTTCAGTCACATTCACACCGCCGTAACATAGATTCCCTATGACTTTTCTATTAAACTTTTCATGGTAATTGTTTTGATGAACTTTCTTTTAGAGATTTGTGAAAATATATTATCATTTCATCCCAAATGATATTTTCTAAAATCCCGAAGAATGAAAATAATACAAATAATAATTTCATCTTTTTATTTGTGCAAGTCTTTATGCAAGTACAAACTATTTGATCAGAAAACTTTCATCAGATATGAAAGCTCAGAATAGGTTAAAATCGGCAAGTCTTTTCAGTTAGTTATAGGATTTTTTTCTTGGTTCATGTCGCTGATTAACTGGAGTGAAAAGAAAAAGCGGGAAACAGTTAAATTATAAACAACGTTATTTTTATTTCCTGTCATGGAAAAACCAATTACTTGACTTTAAAAAAAAATTCTAATATCTTTATTGGCAATAAACCGTATTACATCTATGGTAATTATATTGTACAGAATTTTTTAATACAGGATATGACTCAAAACATTATTCAGAAGGTTGTCACTTAAAAAATGCATTATAAACTAGCGTATTGTGTTGTAGTATCTGCGTTTTTTTAGCGCTCATTTAAATATTCTTGCTTTTGATAGTTGTCTTAGACTCTGCAAACGTCCTGCAAATTGTTAAATAGCATAGTGATCATATCTACTAATGCAGTATGCATTGGGCTAACCTCAGATCATGCCAGAATTTACACCCCGTGACCTTTAAAGTAGCCAGTTACAGTGTTGACCTTAGAGGTGAACTCCCAGGCGATTCACACGATTTTCAGTGGCTGACCCGGCATGTGAACACGTGATCAACCCAGCTGTACCTGTGATATGCGCACGGGAAAAGCCATAAAATAGTCGGATATATAAACACTCACCATAGAGAAAGACTGGCAGTCTCTCTTATATCGCGGAAGAGAATGTATGTTTGGGTGAGCACCCCCATCCTGCACATATACTGGCCGGCAGTAATTGACGAAGTTCAAAGTTGAATCAAATGCAATTTTAAGTATGAAAGATTCAGCCTCGCGTTTTCATTAGTCAGAAAGACGATAATATGGCAATCCTTCACTTAAGCGGTGTAAAAATAAACTGCTATTTCCTGAACGGCGTAAAATTAATAAAGCCGCGGTATATATATTTTGATCACAATTAAGCCTTATAAGAACGGGTAATGGGGGACTATGCAGCAAATAAATACTGAAAATACGGGACTGTTCTTGTACCGCAGGATTTAGAAAATGCTGCTGATGAACAAAGATGCCATGAGAGTTTCTCCCGCGGTTGATTTCCTCAGTTATAGCATAAGCAGCCCAACCATCGGAAACAATATGGCTTCCAGGCTGAATGTATACCGCGACACAATCGCTACTTTCAGAGTCTCTGTTCGCCGATCTAGCACCTCAACTAAGAAATACTTTCCCAAAACCTGTTCCATACCAGCGAATGGCCAGTGCGTCATTGCCCACGGTGACATTTACGATGAAAAAACATTTAAAAATATCAAATTTATTCCACGCCGTTTAAGTGAAGTACAACTTTGACATTATTTTACGCTACTTATGTGAAGGATTATCGGTAATATTATAATTCTATTAAGCTGATATTTGACTTTTGGTTAAGTAATAACTAATTTATAAGACAAACAAGTTGGCTCTTGTTTTTTCTGTATAGTCCACTAACAATTAGCGCTAAGAAACCATCACATTTTATATTAGGTTGAGTCATAAGAAATTTCCATTTTGAGGGAACCAGTTGTAATGACAGGTATAACATTAACCTTTGATTAAATATATCTTAGCAGGTGATGAAAAATGAGAAACATACGACAATGTTCAACGGAAATGATAATGAACTGACACAGATAAATCTTCACAATCAACCCCCAAAACTGAACAAAGTAATATAAGCAAAGTAATGTGTGTATGTAAGGATCTTCGGGGAATTGTTTATCCGAAGCTCTTAAAACACATTGAAGCACTAAATATATATTTATATGTTCAGCGGCTGCAATGTGCCCATAAACGCTCCATCGAAAAGCGCCCTGCGTTCGTCAATAGAAAAAATCTTGTTCTCCTGCATGACAATGCAAAGCCGCATCCAGCAAGAATAACTCAGGTAACAATTTTGGAACTTGCTTGGTCTGTTCTATTGCATCTGCCATATTCACCTGAACACCCGCACCAACTTATTATTAGTTTTTTTTTTGATCGATGCAAATGATGTGGAAATCTTTCTCTAATGAAAACCTGACTCAAGGCTTTGTCCAAAACTTTTTCACATCAAAACCTGCGGCATTTTATTCAAAATGTATCGAAGAGCTGCCTGATAAGTGGCAAAAATCATTGCAAATAATATATCTAAATAAGTCTGTTTGTCCATCCGTGTGTCTGAAACCCCCTCTAACTCATGCCACACTTACTCTACATAGACATATTATACCGTTTTGGAATTAGGATGATCCTCGGATTGATAATCCTCCCATCACCTGGTGCTTGAACATTAGGATTTGTGTCCGGATGAGAAAAGAACAGTTAAAAATTCAAATTTTAAAATAACTGAAATAATTAGTTATTTTAAAAGTTTTAAATTTATATTGAGTTTAAAGTAACACAAAAACTTTGTGAATTTAACCTTTTTTGTTTTAAATTCAGTTTAAAATATCTCCAAAACTTTGTGAATTAAGGAAATCAATTGTAATTCTTCAAAATACCAAAGAATCAGAGTTAATGTGACAGGTTTCGTGACGTGAGGTTTTGAAATTCCGCGATTTGTGATTTGAAGAACACAACTCAATTGAAATACTATGGAGTTTATAATTTGAAGAATTCAGTTTTCGGCCTGAAATGGAATTTTGGTTCAAATCGGTCTTTTGGTCAGAATTGGATTTATATCCGAATCAGAGTTAAATTGAGATTTTGAAGTTCCATGGAGTGAATTGAGGAATACAAAATTATTTCTTCAAAATTATCATTGTTGTTTTCTAAGTTGAACCAAAGGTCCTTTTAGTTTTTTGGCCGGCGGCCCAAGTATCCCTACGCGGAAGCTAGCTTACAAGTCCACACGGAGTGCAGCTTTTAAGCTCGTAATTGAATAAAATGTAATTGTGCTCTATTTTTTGAAAAACAAAGTAGATAAAAAAGGAAATTATTTATGCTCAACCAAATACAAAACATTCTTATAGAATTTAATTTATAAACTCAAGGCCAGTTAACTTGAACCACCGAAGGCAAAATATTTCACTTATTCATTAGGTTCAATTAAAAGTTTCTAACGTCATCTTTTTCATGTTAGGGAAGACTCAGAAGTGTCTAAAGGCTGTATTACTTAGGTAAAACTATGAAAAATTCAGATTGCAAGAAAAAATACTTCCATTATTAACGAAGAATGATCAGTTTTTAAATATTTATAATTGTTTTCTTCCTTAGCACAAAAAGTCGCTTCTGAAGGATAGTCGCCAACTGAAACGACGGCTTAACTTTTGCGCCTCTTGCCAGATTGTCATTTTATCCCTCAATAAGCGTTCAAATTACCACTCGTAAAGAGCATACAACTAAGATTTGTAACACTATAGTACCAATAATTGGTACGTTGTGATAATGTAACTTACTAAACTTACGTACCAGCTCATTATTATTATTATTATTATTATTATTATTATTATTATTATTATTATTATCCGTTTTCAACAGGGGGTGTTGAATTACGGAAGTTCTCTATGAAGTCGTATAATAGCAGACAGAGAGAATATTTGCAGTGCCAAGCAATGCAGAGGTTTGAAGCAAAGGATATTGGCCTTTATTCCGATTTTCTCAATATAAGACTTTAAGTTCCAGTGGCATAGCGCCAACTACAACCCCGGAAGTCGGTGGATTTCTTGAGCTTATCAAGTTCTTTAAACCTTGATATTCTGATCACTAGTTACAGCCACGTTAATGAAGAGTCATTTTCTTGTCTTTTTTGTCAAAAAAGTAAATTTGTAAATACAAATTTCAAATGGACATTTTAAATGTATACATCGACACAATATATATATATATATATATATATATATATATATATATATATATATATATATATGCATAAAATATGTTTTTAAAAGTCGTAGTGCAATTCTGTACCCCCCACACAAATTATTTAAATTTAGTTTTTTCCTCGATTTGGTACATACTTCCTTCGGATGGAAAAAGTATTGTGTGGAACATTCAAGTGAAGAGGTTCTTTCGGCTTCCCTGGAAAATCAGCATTTGAGTTTTGTCTTGGCTTGAACACTGACGCCTAGTATCGAGGGGATAACTAGAAATATTTCAGCCACCAAATATATTAGTCTGGAATCCAGTGAGGATCCAACTTAATCCAACAACAAATATCTTTCTACCACTCTACGGTAGGTGTCAATTATGTATAATAAAATAACTCAAGTATTATAAACTAGAATTAGTATGACACAAGGCCAGGGATTAAACTTACGACTTAGTGATAATAATCTGGGAAACAATTTTACCAATTATTTGTATTTACTCCCCACCCACGAGATCAAGTTATGACACAAGGTCGGTTTAATGTGGTGAGCCCGAGCACGTACACCCGGGATAGGCTAGGAACAAAAATTGCCCGAGACCCCGCAACCGTCGTTTGCGCTGGCCTCGGTGCGAACACCGATCCCTATCTCTGGTGCAATGAGAGGGAGCGCCCTCGTGCAGCTGTTCCCCACGGCTGAGCACCTCTTAGTATAATTTTCCTCAGTTGTGACTTGTGTCTATGCAGTGAAGGTGATCAAAAACGACAAAGATCTTGTGAGATTGTAACATCCAAACAGACCGCATCCTTGAAGCCACCAAACCAGACTTCACCGCCATTGCCAAAGAAATAAGTAAATGTTTTTTCATTGACTTACCATGATCAAAGAAATTGACAAACACAAGAAATGCACCGACCTCCAGGTTGAAGTTGTCAGAATGTCGGATATTCATACCACTATTACCTCAGTTATCACTGGAATATGGGGGTCTATATCACCAAACTATATCGAGAAAATAGATATAAAACTGAGTGTCCCATTTGTTTCAAAAGACTTCGTGGCTTGCCTCTGCAAATATTTCGCGAAAGATGATCCGTTTGAGTCTGTACGACTTGATGGAGGGCAGCTATAATAAGAGATCTACAGTACGAAAGAAGTGAATAATAATAATAATAATAATAATATTCTTTTGTATTCCTTCTTAATAGTAATAATAATAATAACACTGTCCAACAAAATTTAACTTTTTTCGACTACAGAGATGCTAGCGTCGTTTTCTGGCGTCGTTTTGAGTGCAGATTAAACAGTTAAAAAAAGACAATGAATTTGAAGCAACATTAAACGAATTGGAATTTGATGCCTGGAAAAGTTTCAAAGACGTGTGTAATGGTCCCCTTGGAAGGCACAATGCGCCAAATTACGAAATACGATATCAAAATACGATTGAAGGATATCAACATTTAAGATGCACTTATGTCACTAAAGGTGCATTTTTTTTTTTTTGCACACTCACATCTGTCCTACTTCCCGGCAAACGCAGCAGTAGTCACAGTGAAGAAACATGGTGAAAGGAGATTTCACCAAGATATTGTCAAAATAGAAAATCGTTATCAAGGCAAATGGAGTCCTGATATGCGAGATGATTTTCTTGCTGGACTCTTCATAGAGACAGGCCAGTTGCTAAACATAGAAAAAAGCATAAATACTAAATAAAGTAATTTTTTTTTTAGTAAAAATGTTCTTTTAATAAATAAGCCTGTGTTTTCTTATATATTTTTTAAATTAAATAAAACGTTTATAGGGACATGTTTAATACCTAGACTCATAAAGCTAAATTTTTCTATATTTGGAAGAATTTAATTTGTAAATTAAAATAAAAAGGAGTCATATCGTGAAAAATGGAGTTCATTTTTGTGATCGACTATAAAACGCTTAGAAAACTGCATTCTTGTTACAGTAGCAAAATCATTATTGGACACTGAATTATTATTGTTCATATAATCACCCTGTTTTGTTAGTGACACTTTGCTGGCTTTAATTCCTGACGTCTGACAATCATTCCCTTTCTTCAATGTGTTACATACAAAAGGTATGTTCAAACTTACCATGGCGAATTTACGTCAAAGATTGCAAAATTCAGTAATTAATCGCAATCGCTTCTTACCTGTCACGAAGCGTTTACTTTAACAATGTAGAAAATTGCTAAAATTAAGTAGGGGAGTAATAGTGTAACGATATAGACAGTGGAGAAGGGATAAAAACATCTGAAAACTTGCTCAACTCTCTCTTTCACTATATATTTATATAGTGAAAGAGAGAGAGAGAGAGAGAGAGAGAGAGAAGAGGGGGTGGGGGGAAGCGAATTTATACAAATATAAAGTTCGTTACTTAGCTGATTGGTGTTACCTTCAGCATCCCGACTCCAGATTTTCGCAGACGGACCCCTCCCCAGCCCTCACCCCATCCACTCGTCAGGAGGTATCAGAAATTGTTTATATTTCTCTTTATATATATATATATATATATATATATATATATATATATATATAAACACATTTCATTGATGCATGGTTAATTTTTTCCTTTCATAATGTGTGCGTGTGTGTGTGAGTGTGTGTGTACGCGCGTGGGCGCGCTCAATCCACCCTCCGTGCGTATGTGCGTACGTATGAAATACCGTGCTTAATTATCCTTTTCCTCGTTTTTCTTGTTACTTCATACATCCGCCTTATTGGTTTTAGACTTTTTCACTTTCTTTCAGTTATAGCAATACTGACATCCAGTTTTCCAGACATTCACTGTTCTTGGTAATTCTTAAGCATTCTAATGTTTTCATGACTTTGGAAAATTAAATTGTATTACTTTTCTTACATAAATATTTTTTTATTTTAAAATCTTTTTTTATTAATGCTTAAATGATAAGCTAAATATTTATATATGTCTTCACTTGGCTATTATTTCGTTTTTCTTATTTGGTTTGGCGGTATCTTAAGTTTTATGATGTTAATTATAGGAGGTTAAGTTTATAATTAAATTTTTATTTAGTGTTGTTTGAATATGTATACATGTGCTTACGTTCGTACAGTCACACGAATACATTTATGTAAATGTATATAAGTATATGTATCTGTGCGTATGTGCATATACATACACATATATACGCAAACACGCGTACACAAACACGTGCACACGTTTTAATTTCACAGTAAAATTAAAAAATTTCAAATTCTAAATTAAACCGAGCATTAGGTTGAAAATATAACAAAGATATTCAAAAATGGAACGGTCCTTACTCCGATCACGACAGCGGGCCTCCCCTTTTTCTTTTTTTCTTTTTTAGAGTTTTAATTCCTTTATCTTGTCAAGCCAGATTAACATTAACTTTCATGCTCATCCAACTGAGACTTTTAGGCCGCCTCAAATCCCAGCCTCGTCTAAGATTACTTGAGAAATTCAGTAGATTCCAAATCTTTAAAAGGTGAACAACGCCGTGTCCTGTTGCATAAAGAAACGTGTTACTTTGTTCGTGAACGATGTTCATTGTTTTATGAAATTATGTGCAAATATAAGATACTAAACGGAAATTAATGATAAGAATGAAATCATTTGTTATCACAAATGTTTGGGTCTAATTGCTAAATACGAATTTAAAGTATCTTGTCAATTTTCAACAAAGCTTAAATAATTATTAAAAAAGGATTAATATTAGCGACCCTCCACAAAAGACGCAATACCTAACATTTAAAAGCAATTTTAAAAAATCTTCCTTGAAATTTTTATTTACAATAAGCAAAATACTTTACTGTATTTCAAAAACTAATTTAAATTGACTGGAAGGTATTTTTTTCTAAGATAGCCATCCTTTTTAGTCGTCTTTCATCGCGATGCAATTCTCTATATTAAAAATCTTCCAAAAATAAAATATACTTTTTTAAAACTTAATTTGGGGAATATGAGCTGATTTAAGGTATAATTAATCTGATTTGAAACAAATATTATTTACTTTAAGTTTAAACTATCGCCGAAATGCATTTTAACCCGACAGTAACTGTATTGATATGCTGACAGCGTGATGACAGATCTAAGGTTGTTCTATGGAGACTTTATCTGTAAAACAACTGAAAAAAATGACGTTAAGGTCCTTTTTATATAATTTTTAAGTACTCAGTGATCTTAAAAAATTAGGAAATCAATCAATTTTTTTATTGAATTTTAGAAATTTTAACTTTAAATTTACTATAGTTATCGCTCTTATTTTTTGTTAATGTCGTATAGTAAATATAGTTTTCACTTAATAATAAAATCATCTAAATGGCTGAAATTGAAATGAAGAGGCAGGAATTCTAATTTCTCTAAATTTCAGGATATTATCCTAACTGCGGGTAACAGATGTAAAAAAAATATATATTTTTACCAAAATTTTCTAAAAAAGAAAATTAAGTTAAATAAAAATAACTCAAAAATAATTTCATTCATTTGTGAATAAGTCCTGAAAATGTAATTATGATTCGTCAATTATTTTGATTTTCGCAAGAATTTGCAAAATAATGTATTTTTACCATTAAAAAGACGCTAAAAATCCCTATATTAATTTTTGGCCCATCCGTTGACGCAATACAAACAAGATTTTGAATCAAAATTTTGAACGTGCTAGAAAGAATTAAAAATAAAATAAATAAAATAATCAAAAAAATACTTTCGTCTTTCCTCTTAATAACATAAAAATTTTGACGATAAAACTGTTTTTATCAAATTTGGGGCCTTTTTTCATCATGGTACGTTCTTTTTTTTTTAGGAAAGTTTTGGTGATATCTTGTTAATATTTAAATTGGGAAAATAAGATGGAAAGTGCTATTAATTCTAGGCAGCTTAAAATTTCGGAAGTTGTATTTATACGTGGATCGTAAGGTTTTCACTGCATTGGTCGTACACGTTTAAAGTTATTTCCAGACAAAGAACCAAGTCTAAGGAAATGTAAAGGGAATTTTATGCTAACTCATCGACATCACTGTACAAGACGTATTTAGGAACAATCTCTTTGTAAGACACAAGAGAAATTTGAACTCATTTTCTTCTGTTAGTAAAAAAAGAGAGAATGTCCTATATATCGAAAAGATTAGGAGTGTTCGGAAAGTAATGATGAAAGAAAGGATATTTAATAGAAGAAATACGAGTTAAATTTGTTTCAATATCATTTATCAAAAATGTATTCACCTTCATTTTCAACGATTGCAGCTTGGTGGAAAGGCAAATCTTTGATTCCAAATTTGAGAAAAACTGTTTTACGCGAAAAAGAAGAAAGAAAGGCTGTTTTTAATTTCTTTGTTTCCCAATGTTTGGCCACTTATGAAATATTCAAATGATTGAAACAAGCGAAAATCTGTTCCTGTTAAATCTTGTAAATATGGAGGATGTAGATAAACCTTTCATCCTAAATATCTTTTTTTTTCTGAGGCTTGGTTTTGCCGAGTGATCCCTTGAATTGTCATACTGGGGAATAACACATTATCTCTTTACCAAAATAAGATACTTTCGACGTAGTGCTTCGTTTATTCACTTGCTAACAATCAATGTCTACAGTACTTGTCCTTTCGTGTTTCACTTGTTCGTAATGGACGATACCTTTCATATTACATTGGACTCGCATCAAAGGCTTTTGTAGATGGTGTTCCGCTTTTGATGTTGACGCTAGGTTTCATTTTGTGAAAAACCATGTCTTATTTGTTTTCTGTTGACTACCCATGTTTGAGCACTTTAAGAAAGCGGCGTAAAATTAAAAGGTTGACATTCCTGGATGAAGATGGTTCAGCTTTATGTTCGGTTCACAAGTAAAAGCTCATGAAGAAACCAAATTTTTTAAACCAGAACGAAAAGCTCATCAAGAAACCAAATTCCCTAAACCAGAACGAATAGCTCATGAAGAAACCAAATACTCTATACCAGAACGAAAATCTCAAGAAGAAACAAAATTCCCTATAACAGAACGAAAATCTAAAAAAAAAACCAAATTCTCTAAACCAGAACGAAAAGATCATAAAGAAACCAAATTCCCTAAACCAGAACGAATCCAAATTTCCTATAGCAGGACGAAAAGCTCACGAGGAAAGCAAATTCCTTAAACCGGAACGAAAAGCTCATGAAGAAACCAAATTCTCTAAACCAGAACGAAAACCTCAAGAAGAATCCAAATTCCCTATACCAGGACGAAAAGCCCACGAGGAAAGCAAATTTCTTAAACCGGAACGAAAAGCTCATGAAGAAACCAATTACTCTAAACCAGAACGAAAAGCTCATGAAGAAACCAATTTCTCTAAGCCAGAACGAAAAGCTTATGAAGAAACCAACTTCCTTAAACCGGAACGAAAAGCTCATGAATAAACCAACTTTCTTAAACCGGAATGAAAAGCTCATGAAGAAACCAAATTCCCTAAACCAGAATGAATAGCTCATGAATAAACCAAATTCGCTAAACCAGAATGAAAAGCTCATGAAGAAACCAAATTCCTTAAACCGGAACAAATAGCTCATGAACAAACCAACTTCCTTAAACCGGAACGAAAATCTCATGAAGAAACAAACTTCCTTAAACCAGAACGAAAAGGTCATGAAGTAACCAACTTCCTTAAACCGGAACGAAAAGCTCATGAAGAAACCAACTTCCTTAGACCGGAATGAAAAGCTCATGAAGAAACCAAATTCCCTAAACCAGAATGAACAGCTCATGAAGAAACCAAATTCCCTAAACCAGGAAGAAAAACTCACGAGGAAAGCAAATTCCTTTAAGCGGAACGAAAAGTTCATGAAGAAACGAAATTCCCTAAACCGGAACGAAAATCTCATGAAGAAACCAATTTCTCTAAACGAGAACGAAAAGCTCATGAAGAAACCAACTTCCTTAAACCGGAACGAAAAGCTCATGAAGAAACCAACTTCCTTAAACCGGAACGAAAAGGTCATGAAGAAAAAAAATTTCCATAAACCGGAACGAAAAGGTCATGAAGAAACTAACTTCCTTAAACCAGAACGAATAGCCCATGAAGAAACCAAATTCCCTAAACCAGGACGAAAAGCTCACGAGCAAAGCAAATTCCTTAAACCGGACTAAAAGTTCATGAAGAAACGAAATTCCCTAAACCGGAACGAAAATCTCATGAAGAAACCAATTTCTCTAAACCAGAACGAAAAGCTCATGAAGAAACCAACTTCCTTAAAACGGAACGAAAAGGTCATGAAGAAACCAACTTCCTTAAAGCAGAACGAATAGCCCAAGAAGAATACAAATTCCCTATACCAGGACGAAAAGCTCACGAGTAAAGCAAATTCCTTAAACCGGGACTAAAATTTCATGAAGAATCCAAATTCTCTAAACCCTAACGAAAAGCTCATGAGGAAACTAATTTCTCTAAACCAGAACGAAAAGCTCATGAAGAAACCAACTTCCTTAAACCGGAACGAAAAGCTCATGAAGAAACCAACTTCCTTAAACCGGAACGAAAAGGTCATGAAGAAACCAACTTCCATAAACCGGAACGAAAAGGTCATGAAGAAACCAACTTCCTTAAAACAGAACGAATAGCTCATGAAGAAACCAAATTCCCTAAACCAGGACGAAAACCTCAAGAAGAATCCAAATTCCCTTTACCAGGACGAAAAGCTCACGAGGAAAGCAAATTCCTTTAACCGGAACGAAAAGTTCATGAAGAAACCAAATTCCCTAAACCGGAACGAAAATCTCATGATGAAACCAATTTCTCTTAACCAGAACGAAAAGCTCATGAAGAAACCAACTTCCTTAAACCGGAACGAAAACTCATGAAGAAACCAACTTCCTTAAGCCGGAACGAAAAAGGTCATGAAGAAACCAACTTCCTTAAACCAGAACGAATAGCTCATGAAGAAACCAAATTCCCTAAACCAAGACGAAAAAACTCAAGAAGAATCCAAATTCCCTTTACCAGGACGAAAAGCTCACGAGGAAAGCAAATTCCTTTAACCGGAACGAAAAGTTCATGAAGAAACCAAATTCCCTAAACCGGAACGAAAATCTCATGATGAAACCAATTTCTCTAAACCAGAACGAAAAGCTCATGAAGAAACCAACTTCCTTAAACCGGAACGAAAACTCATGAAGAAACCAACTTCCTTAAGCCGGAACGAAAAGGTCATGAAGAAACCAACTTCCTTAAACCAGAACGAATAGCTCATGAAGAAACCAAATTCCCTAAACCAAGACGAAAAACTCAAGAAGAATCCAAATTCCCTTTACCAGGACGAAAAGCTCACGAGGAAAGCAAATTCCTTTAACCGGAACGAAAAGTTCATGAAGAAACCAAATTCCCTAAACCGGAACGAAAATCTCATGATGAAACCAATTTCTCTAAACCAGAACGAAAAGCTCATGAAGAAACCAACTTCCTTAAACCGGAACGAAAACTCATGAAGAAACCAACTTCCTTAAGCCGGAACGAAAAGGTCATGAAGAAACCAACTTCCTTAAACCAGAACGAATAGCTCATGAAGAAACCAAATTCCCTAAACCAAGACGAAAAACTCAAGAAGAATCCAAATTCCCTTTACCAGGACGAAAAGCTCACGAGGAAAGCAAATTCCTTTAAGCGGAACGAAAATCTCATGAAGAAACCAATTTCTCTAAACCAGAACGAAAAGCTCATGAAGAAACCAACTTCCTTAAACCGGAACGAAAAGCACATGAAGAAACCAACTTCCTTAAACCGGAACGAAAAGCTCATGAAGAAACCAAATTCCCTAAACCAGAACGAATAGCTCATGAAGAAACCAAATTCCCTATACCAGAACGAAAACCTCATGAGGAAACCAAATTCTCTCAACCGGAACGAATCTCTCATGAAGAAACCAAATTCCTTAAACCGGAACGAAAAGCTCATGACGAAAGCAACTTCCTTAAACCGGAACGAAAACCTCAAGAAGAATCCAAATTCCTTATACCAGGACAAAAAGCTCATGAAGAAACCAAATACCCTAAACCAGAACGAAAAGCTCACGAAGAAACCAAATTCCCTAAACCAGAACGAATAGCTCATGAAGAAACCAAATTCCATAAACCAGAACGAAAATCTCATGACGAAAGCAACTTCCTTAAACCGGAACGAAAAGCTCATGAAGAAACCAAATTCCCTATACCATATCGAAAAGCTCATGAAGAAACCAAATTCCCTAAACCAGAACGAATAGCTCATGAAGAAACCAAATTCCCTATACCAGAACGAAAACCTCATGATGAAACCAAATTCTCTCAACCGGAACGAATCTCTCATGAAGAAACCAAATTCCTTAAACCGGAACGAAAAGCTCATGACGAAAGCAACTTCCTTAAACCGGAACGAAAACCTCAAGAAGAATCCAAATTCCTTATACCAGGACAAAAAGCTCATGAAGAAACCAAATTCCCTAAACCAGAACGAAAAGCTCATGAAGAAACCAAATTCCCTAAACCAGAACGAATAGCTCATGAAGAATCCAAATTCCCTAAACCAGTACGAAAATCTCAAGAAGAAACCAAATTCCTTAAATCAGGACGAAAAGCTCACCAGGAAAGCAAATTCCTTAAATTTCACGAGGAAAGCACATTCCTTAATCCCGAAAGTTCATGAGGAAATTAAATTTCTTAAATTAGTTTTCTCAATTCGACTGAGATGTTCGTGGACAGTTGAATATGTCATATTATGTTTTGCGTTTAATCTCTGGGTAAGATCTTTTGCACTACCGTATTATCGTGCCAGTGGCCGCCGAAACTGATCAATTTTTGTCTATCGTCATTTAGTCCGATTGTTCCGACAAAGTAAAACTTGCAATTACTTTCGAAAATGACCTCCGATCAATTGTTAACCGGGGCAAGAAATGGCTTGTAAATTTTAACGCTCCCAAAACGAAATTACTATTTTTTAATCACCATAGAGAACTAATTTTCTCTCCATCAGCATGGCTGATGATCACCTCCATGGGAACAAACTATTTACGCCTTCTTGGTATCACGTTTTTTCCACGTTTTTTCCATGAAGTGGAGTCATTATTTTGAACCAATTGTTAGGTCTACTGCTAAGAATGTTGGTTCATTTTGCAAAATGGATTCTGGCGAGAAAGATTATTTGCCAGACAATTTTTCTCGACAGAATCTATCTTGTATATTTATAAATCTGCTATTCGTCTGTGCATTGAATATTGCTACCATATTTGGTCTGGTGCTCCTGCTATATATCTCGAGATTTTAGACATAATCCAAGGAAGAATCTGTAATGTAATCGTCTCTAACCTGGCATTTCGACTTCAGTTACTTTCCCACCAAAGTGACGTGGCTTCCTTCTGTCTTTTCTATACATATTTTCATGGCAATTGTTTTAATGAATTTAAGCGTACTATGAGGCTGGTTAATCGGTCTCATTGTTGTACTGTTAAAATTGCTAGATGTAACCATAAGTTCTATTCTAATAGTTCCTTTTCTTGCACTTCTCGACTGTAGAACACTTTTCCAGCTTCTCGCTTTCCTGGAATCTACGTTCTTCAAAAATTTAAATGTAACTCCCATCGCCATTTTTTGTCTTTCTGTATTTTATTGTCCTTTTTTCTCACTAAACTTTTCACATCCTCTTTCTCTTCTAGTAACCCTTGCGTCTTAGTCGCATTATCGCCTTGCTTGGGGTGAAATGTGAAAAAAAAAATGCCATAGCCATATGCACCCTCAGGCAATACCTAATCTTTACGAAGGTACTACGACGCCTGAGGGGATTGAGCAGTTTTTTTTTGTTCCTGATCACATGTACGCGTAGGAATTCCATTTGAAATTTGCCTTGTGTCATATTCCGTTAGAGGAGGCGACCGATAAAATATTTATGTATGCATCCCGAATCCCGTAACCCATTAGGGTTGCAGGGGTAGCATATGTACTGCAGTAGTAGTAGTAGCAGTGTTGTTTCCTGGGCAGGATAACCTGACGGGACCCCTAACCCTCTACTGGCTGCTTTTAGAGTTTTCTTTCTCCTATACTATTCGCCAGCCAAAGCTATAGGATCCATCTATATCGCTATTTACCCATATCTGAATGGAGAAGAGATGGATTCATACCTTCTCCAAGGGTATTAGCACGTAAGTGAATGTAATGAACTCGACTGCAATTCGAACTCCTTAATACGAGCCGCTATCCATTACTTCAACTATAATTCACATATATTTCTGTAACTGAAATACAGTCATGCGTCATATCCTAACATCGTGGTATGGGTAGGTAACTACAGGGGAGTGAAGAATTTGTTCGTTCATACTGAAAAACCCTGATATGGTGCTTCTGTTAAAATACTACATTGGAGTTTCAAATAGGCGGGCTGGAACGATTATTTGTTTTGGAGAAAAAATCCACCTTGGAGATCTGTGTTCTATTCACCCCATTTATAAAAATTTTCTCGTCCACCTCTTAATTTAAACTGTGATCATTCCAGGAGAAAGCGTTTCTCTAGTTACATTATTTGCATTCGAACTGATGTCTCGGAATTTCTCGTCTGTACTAATCCATTACATTAGTACTTTACATTACATTAGTACATTACATTAGCAGGACGTTTTACCGTTCACTACAATCTTGACCTCTTCAAGTCTAGAATCAACTGTTATTTTTTCTGCCTAACCCCATGAACTTCACTTCTTGCCTTTTCTTACGCTCATACAACACCTCGCAGTAACCCTCAACCTTGAGTGGCTCTTAGGCCTTACATTGGGTAAACATTAGTATAAAAATCCAGCCCAGGGATGGGCAGTGGAACGAGAATAATCCACCCACCATAGCGTAAATAAAGGGTTCAGTTCGAAATTTTCTGAAGGTTGCCCGTATTGACGAACACCTCAAGAAGGCTAAACTATTGTGATAACAACACAGATGAGTATATTAGTCCGAATGTAAATAGTGATAACTCTTCAGATAGAAAGCGTTTCTACTACAGTCTGTATAGAAATTAATGAAGTCCATGCGGTTTCTTTTTCATCTGAGTTCTGTTATTTACTTATGTATGTGACGCCACCCTGGTCTTGTCCTGTGCTGGTCGCGGCGCCAATTGTGACGCCACCGATCAGTCCTGGTCACGGCCGCCAATTGTGACGCCACCTAACCCTGGGCTGACTGCAGCACCATTTGTGACGATCTAATCCTTGGCTGGTTCGGATGGAAATCTGGTTTACCACAGAACCATGTGTGACACTAACCCCTCTGGTTGTCTTGGTCGCGGTCGATGTCTGGTTAGATTCGATATCAGCTTTGTTGTTCCCAGCTCACCTCCAACGTCTGGTTACCGAAGTAACTGCTTTGATCTCTAGTCTAACCTACCCACGTTGTGATTTGATCTTAGGTAGACGAAATCAATCAGGCGTCGGGCCGTAGTGCAAGCTGAATCCGAGGCAGGGGTAATACCGTACAAGTGTATGTAAAAGAAAAATAATGAAATAAACTCAAGAGGTTCAAATGTGTTGAAAAAATAACAAGTATCTTTATAACTGTCTGCTGAATACAGGAGTGCGTCTTTCTCCCAACCCGCTTCAATGGACCCGTGACACTTTCGCGTTTCTTAGGTGAGTCTTGATATCTTAAGTTGTTTTTCAATAAACTGCTTTTTGGTATCTTCAGGCGATATTCGTTAAAACTTGTTTTGGTGGTGTGAGTCTAAGTCGTTCTTCAACAAAAAAAAGAAAAAAATTGCTTTTGGTTAGAAGTCTAAGTCGGAATACGTGGAATTCTTTCGGTCAGCTCCTGCGAGGCTGGTCTCCGAGCTCAACAGCTCTTTGTCGATCTGCGTGCGTCTCCGATCTCCAACCCAACTCTAACTCAACTGTCTGAAGCTCTGGGGACGTTCGTTTATATGGACGCCGACCAAAACCGGGTCGGGTCCTGTCGTGGTTTGGGTTCTTCGATAATTCCAAATTCCCAATAAGGATTCTCTTTGTCTTCGGACAGGAAAATTTATCACTTCCCATTTTTGGAATTCAATTACTTTCTGTCCTAGAGGGGCTCCACTCCTTCTGTGGGGGGAAGTCTGATGGGAATTATCCTCCTAAACTATTCCTTTCTCATATTGGTATCTCATACCAATCCCTTCAGTGGGCGTCAACAGGTTTCCCTTCTTTCTCATATGTTCACCTTCGCCCATCACTCACGCCACCACTCAGCCAATGAACGCTCGGCAGCGTGGGTGTGGCTAGACTGGCCTCAGTTTACAATTATCGTCCAAAGAAAAAAATATCTTCCCTTTTCTTTCTTTCTTTTCTATCAACCAGAATTCTTATGGACCGCACATCGCGACTATTAAATTTTTATCTTATCCTGGGGTCACCTGGAATTAATTAGCGGAATTTTCGCCGACTCGTTAACTATCACTAGTCAACTATTTAACTGGGTGGTCGACTAAATCTCTTTGTCTTTCTCGTCTCAACACCATCGCACCCTCAGACACCCGCTCTCGGTGACAGAAAGTCTGTCGTTAATAGTTCGAACAGGTAGTAACAATGATTTCCCCTTCTCGACCCTATCTCCTCATGTCAAGATCCGGACATACAACAGATGGGTCTCCTCACTGGACACAAGAACCAAAACCAAATGATATCTCCGAAAGATAATTGGTGGCTATTCCTTTTGGGGTGATCTCCCTGAATTCCTTCTCGGTCGTATGCTTGACCCAGTTTCGATTATCTTCTAGAATTCTGCTTTGTATGGCGCTGACCGAATTGAAATTGTTATTATTGCCACACGTGTGGACAGATTGTTATTCTTTATCGGTATTCTGTTTCCCTTGTCGCGTCATGACATTAATTGATTCTGATAGAATCCAATACCCGCTTTTCTTACGAATTTTCTATCTTCTGTGAAAAAAATACGTTTCTTCGTAAATGAAAATAAAATCTTTACCCATTTTTCTTTTGTTAAAAAAAATAATGTCGCTCGTTATAGCTCTTTCTCGCCTTAAGTATTTCTCGTTTTTAATTTCCATGCTTAATTAGTTAGCCAATTACAATAGCTAAATAGTGTCACATGTATATAATCATACAGTTTTCACCGGAAGAAAAAGAAAGTATTTTCGTCTGCAACGTTATAATCTAACAATCGCACACGGCATGTCTATTAGATGACAATCATTAACGCATAATCAGACGCAATTCATTTCAAAATGGCGCACGTCAAAAGCAAGCAGATTTATAATTTCAACAAACCACTGCTTACAGTTTTGGAATATCTGATATGACCGGATACAATATTCTTCTATGTGCCATCTCCCTTCAGGACGTTGGCAATCATGGCTCTCCACAATTTCCAAGCCCTATTTCCTCATTATGTGCCTGAGAGATTTCAGCTGTCTCTTTCTGATGCTAAGTATGTGTCCTTTTGCTTCCAATTTCTCTAAAACTTCCTTGTTACTCACATGTTCAGTCCATGGTATTCTCAGCATCCTTCTCTAGAACTATACTTCTGTTACCTCAAGTCTCTTCTTCATCTGTGAGGAGATTATTAAGCATTCACCGCCGTATAGGAAGACCGATATTACATGTCAGTTCAGTACTCTTTCCTTTTTTGTTAACGAAATTTTCTTGTTTTCTTGCTAAGCTTTTGGAAGGCATCTTCGTTATCTGAATGCAGGTACAGATTTCTGTGTCGCACTTTCTGTTCTCTGTTAAAACACTTCCCAGATATTTTAAATTTTTGTACTTGTTTGATTTTGTTATCTCCAATTTATATTTTGCATGATCTGTTCCTTTTACTGACAACAATACATTCTATCTTCTTACAATTGATGTTTAGTCCTTTCTTCACGCTTTCCTTTATTACCTTCTGTAAGCTTCCGTTCTGTGTCTGCCATCAACACTGTCACCTGCATATGGCAGGTACGTACATTTATGTGAAGAATCAGCTAGTCAGATAGACAGACAAATAGATAAATGAATAGATATAAACATAGGTAGATAAATGACAAATAAGGAGATAGCAAACAAGCAAAATATACTAAAAAAAACATAAAAACTAAAGATGTAAAGATTACCTAAAAATAGTTTAAATGAAATTATTGTCCATAGTTAAATGATTGGACCCAGAGATCTTCAACTGAACAGACATTTATGCAATGAAACTATTAGACATTTCCCCGAAGACACGAACATATTGATTGTTAATGGGGAAGAAATAAAGATCACAATCATGCCAGTTAACATGGTTCTCGTTTTGAAAAGCAGCTTTCAAAATCCTACCTTGTTCCATATCAGACTATGGTCGCCGGATGGAAAGATGTTTTTGTTTCAACAACCTTGGGAATAAATTGACAAATCACATGATAAGTTAAATAGACCGAAAACAAAATGGATGGAAAGAACAAGTAACAGATGAATAGACACAAAGAAATTCATAGATCGGGATTATTAAAAGAGGTTTATATATATATATATATATATATATATATATATATATATATATATAGAGAGAGAGAGAGAGAGAGAGAGAGAGAGAGAGACAGACAGATTGACAAAGGCAGAGAGGGAAAACACAGACGATAGATATAAATAGATCATTTGAAGATTGAGGTATATATTTTCAAAGATAGATAGATAGATAGATAGATTGTAAGCAGATGAAATAGGTTGATTTGATGACGAGTTAATTTGTTCTAACGAAGCAGATTTTAATCTGTCTTTATCTTAAAGTCAGGTTTAAGTTTACCTGAACCTTTCTTGACGGATTGTCTTACAAGCTTCTCATTAACAAACAAACGAAATCTACAAATAATGAATCTGGGGCAGAGTCCAAGCCAACAATTTCATTAGTGGTCAAGTTTTGTCGCTGCACACGAGTAACACCAACATTCTGGTGTTCATCTTCAGTCCAAGACATCATCTACAAACCTCTTCACGGAACGATTCTCAGCCAACAGAACTTCATTAACCAAACGAAAGTAAAAGAAATGTGGTGATGACAAGAGAATCGATAGTTTGTTTCAGTAATCATTCAAGGCTACGGTCTGTTGCACAATTCTTCTAATTGACCAATCGTACTCAATTTTAAAAAGGTCTTCCCTTACCAAATACAATAAATAATGATTGTCTATGTAGCTTTGTTATCGTTTAAGAACGCACTTCTGTTGTCATTTGAAATTTACAAAATTATCAACATCTTTTGGAACCATACTCACATTTCTTTCCTTCTTTCTTCTTACGTTTCACCTTTTCTTTCTTTCTTTCTTTCTTTCTTGTTACGTTTCACCTTTTCTTTCTTTCGTTCTTTCTTTCTTTCTTTCTTTCTTGTTACGTTTCACCTTTTCTTTCTTTCGTTCTTTCTTTCTTTCTTGTTACGTTTCACCTTTTCTTTCTTTCGTTCTTTCTTTCTTTCTTTCTTTCTTGTTACGTTTCACCTTTTCTTTCTTTCGTTCTTTCTTTCTTTCTTTCTTTCTTGTTACGTTTCACCTTTTCTTTCTTTCGTTCTTTCTTTCTTTCTTTCTTGTTACGTTTCACCTTTTCTTTCTTTCGTTCTTTCTTTCTTTCTTGTTACGTTTCACCTTTTCTTTCTTTCGTTCTTTCTTTCTTTCTTTCTTTCTTTCTTGTTACGTTTCACCTTTTCTTTCTTTCGTTCTTTCTTTCTTTCTTGTTACGTTTCACCTTTTCTTTCTTTCGTTCTTTCTTTCTTTCTTTCTTTCTTGTTACGTTTCACCTTTTCTTTCTTTCTTTCTTTCGTTCTTTCTTTCTTTCTTGTTACGTTTCACCTTTTCTTTCTTTCGTTCTTTCTTTCTTTCTTTCTTTCTTTCTTTCTTTCTTGTTACGTTTCACCTTTTCTTTCTTTCGTTCTTTCTTTCTTTCTTTCTTTCTTTCTTTCTTTCTTTCTTTCTTTCTTGTTACGTTTCACCTTTTCTTTCTTTCGTTCTTTCTTTCTTTCTTGTTACGTTTCACCTTTTCTTTCTTTCTTTCTTTCTTTCTTTCTTTCTTTCTTTTCTTTTACTTTCTTGTTACTTTTCACGTTCGTTTTTTTCTTTCGTTTCACCTTTTTTCTTTCTTTCTTTCTTGTTACATTTCACCTTTTTCTTTCTTTCTTTCTTGTTACGTTTCACCTCTTTTTTCTTTCTTTCTTGTTACGTTTCACCTTTTTCTTTCTTTCTTTCTTTCTTTCTTATCAAATCTCACCTCCTTTTCTTTCTTTTTCTTTCTTTTTTTCATGTCTTATTTCCTTTCAATCTTTCTTTCTGGTAAAACAACTAGTAGCGAGTTTATTTCGGCACAAGACTTTTGAGTTCAAATTATAAGGTAGTTTCGCATGACTGATATGCACAAACTGATTTCTTTTTATCGAGCCAATATCAGTGAACGGCAATAGAAGAACATTTCCACCTCTACTGTCAAGAAATACGCATAGTTTAAAAATGTGCCAACATTCTCGAAATATGTCATGTGAATTTTATTGCTTCCGAATAATCTCTGCTATGGCGACATTTTATTGATAATAAATATTATTATGCCAAAATGTGAAGATTGTAATGTATTGTGTAAGAAAAGCTGTTAGGCTGTCTAGCTGTCTAGAGATCGATAAAAATTGATACTGTAATTCTTACAAATCTTTTTATTCTCCAAACTGAGAAAAGAATATTTAATAATCTTGCAAATAGAGGCCATTTCAATGGTAACTTATTGCTACTTACAATGTTCTGATTATTCAAGTCAATTTTTATGACCTTGTCTAGGAGTGTAATAGCTTTAGTTTTCTATTTGCCGTATGACCATATATATATATATATATATATATATATATATATATATATATATATATATATATATATATATATAGGTTAATGATCAGAGTTGAATTATACCAGGGAACAGTAGTATTAAAAAGTGCTCAATACACGTGAGAAAAAAATATGTAAAAATAAAAATAACATGTAGAGCTTTTAATTTTAAAAATCAGGAGATCAATTAAAATTTGAGACCACGGTTTCGACCTGGTGGTCTCGTCTGGTGTTAATTTCAAAATGGCCACTTTAACGCTTTATTTAAACAAACACCACAAAGACCACTACACAATTATCTTTCAAAAAAATAACAGGCGTATGATGATTGAAAGACAGGGCATTGGGTGTAATGGGAAGGGAAGTGGGCAAGGAAGTGAATGAAAGAATGGAAAGGGACTAGAATGTAAGTGTATTGTAAATGTATACAGTAAAAAGGGAAATCAAATATGGAACTTAATTGTTATTGAGGACGGGGGGGGGGGGCGTCTCTAAAGGATAACAGTGTTTATTTTTATTTTAGATTTTTTTTAACCGGCTTCATATTTTCATATTTACTTAATAAAAATTGTTTCATATGAGGGCAAAGGCTTAAAATTTCTGATTATTGGTTTTAAAAATTTTTGGGTTCGGTAATATCATAATTGCTAATTTCTCATATTAGCATAGTCGGCAAATGCGGGTATAATTGCTATGTTTTTACTTTTTATAAAATTGTCCACCTTACGACCGGGTCCCTGTTATTTTTTTCTTTTAAATTCCACATGTGGCTGGCAAGTTTGGTAGAGTATCTAAGGTTTGGTAGCTTAAAACTTGATGTTTGATTGTACCATCTGCACTTGAAAGGTTCTTCCGTTCAGCCTGTATATGTTTTAATTTGACCATTTATATTTGTTACTTCTGCTTTATAAATAATAGATTGAGTTTTACAAGCTCCATTTAATGGGCCTCTAATTTTATTACTGCAGTTGCATAAATTACTAGTATTATTTTGCTGCACGTTGGTTTTGAGGTTTTATTATTGTATCTAAATTACTTGTGCAGCTGTAGCTTAATTTAACTGTATTTTTATTGAATATCTTATATACTTCTGAATTTTGGGGGAAGTGTTTAGAAAGCAACTTGAAAAATCATTTACCTATATTACATTTCACCTCTAAGTTAAAAGGGGAGTTAAACCAAATAATATTTTTTCTTTTCCTCAAAATGGCTTTCGTATGATGTTTAATGTGTTGAGGTTTAAATTCTAGCTTTGCTTTCTGGCCCTCCGCCTTTAAGTTTTCTCATTCTTTCTTTCTATCCTCAAAAATTGTCTTACAAGAAGAGTTTTTGGATAGCCTACACTCTTTTCCATTGGGAATATGTTTAATCATATTTGGGGGCGAGGACGGATTTAATATTTATGTATCCTAACTTTGCGTTAGGCTTTATGTACAGTGAGAAGGTTTAATTCAACGTCCAGATAGTTAACGATTTTTTTTTTATTTATGTCGACTTCTATTTCAAAGCCGAGGTTTTTAGAGCTTAAAAAGCGCTTTTCTAATAGTGTCATTGGTTCTTTTTTGTTTGGTGCTATCATTAGGCCGTCATCTCTATATAGACCGTAGTTGTTTATATGGACGATCTTGTTAATTTCATATAAAATATACAGAAAAATATACTATTCATTCTGAAATTTCAGCGCCATCAAAGGAACCCTGCAGTACGTCAAATCCGCCTTTTTTCGAAACCGTGGTCGGGTATTTTAATTGACGTCCTGATTTTTAAACTTATATATATATATATATATATATATATATATATATTGAAATTCACGTATGAACCCATGGTACATAACAAGATCTCATTCCTTGACGTTGAGATAAAATCTAACGAATTTACCACTTACATGTATAAAAAAAAACCTATTAGTACGAACTCTTGTTTTCTAAACTATGGTAGCCAATGCCCTGAAAGATATAAAATAGTAGTTATAACAAACATCGTAAATAGAGCATACCAAAATCCCCCCACACAATATTTCTAAACCACGTAAAACAAACACTAGTCAACAATAATTTTCCTAACTGCATCATTGATAAGCAAATAAAATTATTCTTACAAAAAAATACACGACGCCCGTAACAAAAATACAACACCAAAAAACATTAATATATTTTATTGCAATCAGATGCACAATAATTATAGGCAGGATGAATTTGCTATACGGAAAATAATTAAATACCATATTTCTCCTGTAACCTCTGAAAAACATATAAAAGTTCATAATTTATTATAGAAAAGCCTGGTCGTAATCAACCGAAATAACCCGCCAAATCTAAACTAGCGGTGACCAATATGGTGTACCAATTCCAATGCTCATTACAAGACTGTGTTACTTGTCAAAAATCTATTATCTGTATCGCACACACCACTACCTCCTTAAGTAGACGTTTTACATGCCGCCTTTCGAAGCAGAGTTCGATTAATAAACATGCATTAACTCATAATTTACAAGAACATTTAAGGAAATTTCTAGTCGATAACACAAAGATTATTTTCATATCACATATTCGCACACAACTCATCATTAGGGAAGCTTTGCTTATTAAATACCATTATCCCGCTATCAATCTTGCACCACTTAGCAGTGAAGACGGCGTGTTAAAGGTGTTCTAAAAATAGAAATGATGCCCAAGTCAACTGGCTGCGCATAGGAGCATAGCACGTGACCACCAAAAAACATACAATCCCCGCCGCACGGACAGCAAAACTACTATGTAGAATCCAACACACACAAATTCACCATCCAAATCAACATCCATGATAATGGCTAGAGAACTTGCGAAAGCGTGCGGAACAATTAGAACTATTTTCTTTAAGCTCTGAAAAACAGAAAAATGTTAGAATACTGGAAAAACTCAATAAAAGATTAATTAAATCTTCTTTGTCGGCAGTTTTCAATGAAAGAGCCTTGCTGCCCAAATGCACACACACACACACACATACACACGTACACACACACACACACACACACATATATATATATATATATATATATATATATATATATATATATATATATATATATATATAAAAAAAAATCCGTGGGTAAGTAATCCAAGTGAATCCTAATAATGTAAAAAATATTAAAATTCTATCCACAAAGAGAGTTCAAAAATAGAAAAAGAAATATTTTATGGTTTAACCCCGGCTTATGTAGGTTATCCAGAATTAATATTGGACAATTAATATTGGAATTTGTGTGTCGTTCGTATATTTGCATGCTCATATATTCAATCATATTTATGTGTTTGTCTAAAGTTTCTTTAATCTGTAGGAGTTACCTCCTCCTTAGTTCCTTAATTCTTCACCAGGGGTCTCTTTCCACATGCTATAAATACCAGGCGACCTCTTGCCTCTTTTTTCTTCAGGCCTCGTGCCGCATTCCACCTCACGTGGAAGTGAGGTAAATCTCTTTTTCTTCTTCATTTCAGCGACAAGATGTAAGCTCTTAGAAGATCAGCGTTTCCCATTTCTGAAAAACGCTATGAACATTACAAACATTCACCAAAATAACATTCATCAAAGAACACACACAATGTTATGTCTATGTGCCTTGTAATTTGTTTAATACATATTTGTTGATATATATATATATATATATATATATATATATATATATATATATATATATATATATATATATATGTGTGTGTTTGTTTGTCTTCTTTCATCTTCGGTTGGACAAATTAAGTTCGCCAATTTTCATGTAGTTGGATCTCTTAATATACTACCAGGAGTTACACTCGTGTTTCTAATACAACAACACATAAATTCACACACGGTCCTCTACAAATCTTAAAAACCCTTTCTTAACTTTAAAGATTGTATCTCTTTATGAAAAGTTTTCCTATTTGAACAAAAGTTAACATTTTAAATATAGGTCATTGTTAATATTAAACCGTTTTTTAACTTCTGTCTAGACTTGTATATGTTTCTGTCTTCCTACTCCCCCCTCCCCCCACACTTACTATTTTTGGTGTATCTTTTGATTTTGGCTATCTCCCTCTTAAATGCCTTTTCCCTTACTTACGGTTTTTTTTCTCTTTTTCTTCTCTTTTTTCCTCTTTCTTCCAATCCTTTTTAATTTTCAATTTTTTTAAAAAAACGTTACTATTCATTTTTTTTAAATCAATTTTTTTAGTATTAATAAGATCCAGGGAATTTTCTAGGAGAGAGGTGGCCATATAAATGGGATAAAATTGAGTTTTATTTTTATGTAATATATATAGGTCGTCGTCGTCTTTGACAGAACTCGTTGCTGAGTATTGGGGTGCTCATCGACATTTTCTTCTGTGTGAAATGAGTCCTTTGCCGCAGCCACCGCATTGTAGGATAGGAGGGTTCAGGGAATAGAGGGTTCTGGCTTTTCTTTGGGCTCTCTTCATTTCTTCTATTTGTCTTCTGTTATTTTTTTTCGAAGGATGTTGTTTTTCGTGTACTAGTCTTCTGCAATTGGTTCTTTCTGCTGTTTTCCTCTGCCAATTGACTATATTTATTTATGTAGGCAACCTAAAGAATACCTAAGATTTAAAATTAATTTTTTTAAAATGAAAAAATCTTTCTTGAAGCTTTTAAAGTAGTTTTAATTTCAAGCTAATAGATCAAATTTAATACTTCCAAGAAGCAAAATACTTTGATGTATCTCAAAAGAAGTTTAAATTGACTGGGAAGGTTTAGTTTTTCTTTTCTTTTTTTTTTTTGAAATCGCTAAAGATCGGTGAATGTAATTAGCTTCCTTAATAATCTTTCAAAAATAAAATATACTTTCTTGAATTTTATTTCAGAAAGATTAGCTGATTTAAAGTTTAATTAATCTGATTTGAAACAAATATTACTTTTAGTTTATTATCGGAAAAATGCATTTTTAACACAGAGGTCGGTGTTGACGCGTTGACACTTTTACTGACAGACGGATGTTTATCTAATTTTTTTCTACGGTAAACATATCTGTAAATATTATCTGAGGAATATAACGTGAGCGGCCTTTTTAATCTAATTTTTAACTACCTAGTAATCTTAAAAAATAGGAAAGTATTTTCCGTCATCTAATTTTTTATTGAATTTTACGGATTTTAATTTACTATAGTTACCTCTCTTATTTTCTGATAATGCTGTGTATGGTCGTCCGTATTTACAAAAATCGGTGCGTTTATACATACATAAAAAATTAAAATTTCTTTTTAAAATACTGGTGGTCGGTGAATTGTAATAAACCTCTCCATTTATGATTAGTAAATATAGTTTTTACTTAATAACCCAGACCTTAAGTGGAATTCGTATGCACGATCCATCGCTAAAGATGCTAGAAAAAATGATCGGTTCCCTGTACTGCTCTTCCTACGAACCGCTGCTTTAGGGAACCGACTCCCAAGATGATGCTTCCTCGATCAATACAATTTTAACTTGTTCAATTTTAGGGTTAATAGCTATCTTCCCCACATATCCCCATAAACTGTGCCTCTTACTCTGTAACCCTTTACCTCAAGTAGCTTTTGGATCTTGTATAAGGTGAAAATCACCGTAATAAAAAAAAGAAAAAACACAAGAAGTCATATTTGGTGAAGAGAACGCGGGTATTCAGCGCATTAATCATCATCTATGTGCCTCGTCCTTTCAGAATGTAGGCGATCATGGCTCTCCACAATATCCTGTTTTTTTGTTTTTCTTCTGCAATCCATTCATGCAAACCCTTTAAGTAGGTTACACACCGTTTTCCCTTGCTTCATTTCCTTTCAATATGCCTTGTAAGTATTAGATTCTCCAAGCCCTCTCTCCTCATTATGTATCCTAGAAAATTCAGCTGTCTCTTTCTGATTTTAAGTATAAGTGTGCTTTTTTGTTCCTATTTTTCTTAAAACCTCCCTTTTGTTTACATGTCCTGTGCATGATATTCTTAGAATTAATCGGAAACAAACACATTTCTGTCCCTTTAAGTATCTTCTTCATCTTTGATGAGATTGTCCAGCATTCATTGTCATATCGAAAATTCGACATTATGTATTAGTTCATTATTCTTTTCTTTGTTTCTAACGAAATTTTCCTATATCTTAATACTTTGCTTAGCTTATGAAAGGCATTCCAATGGTCCTTTGAATATCCGTATCTCGTTTTATGTCGTCTGTTAATATACCGATATAGTTAAATTTCTGTAGTTGCTTGATTTTCACACTTTGGACTGTCTCTTTTGCTAACAACCATACATCACCAACTGAAACAGTCCGGACAGAACTAATGATCCAATTAGGTCATGGATCTTTTTCCTTATCTTGGAAGCCATCCGTCTTCTAGCATTGACCTTCAAGATGAGATAAAACACCGTCTCAAATGTACAGGATCATCTTTCGTTCCCCTTCGAGATAGTGTTTTCCAAGATCGTGACATCAGAACGGACACCAAAATGTTAGCGTACAAGGCAGTAGTGATTCCAAGTCTCCTGTTTGCCTCTGAGACCTGGCGATATTCTTTGAAAAATCTCACCAGCGTTCTCTTCGAAGTATCTTGAACATCAGTTGGGAAGACAGGAGAACTAACTTCGGCGTCCTGGAACAAGCTAAAATGACCAGCATTGAAACATAACAAAATCAACTTTGATGGAATGGACATCTGATGCGAATACATGACAAACGCTTACCAAAAACAAATCTTTTATTCCCAATTCAAAGAAGGAAATCGGAAAAGAGGAAGTCAAAAGAAGAGATTCAAGGTCATTCTAAAACAAAACATGAAGAAATGTAACATTGACATCAACAGGTGGGACTCCAATGTAATGGAATCTCTGGGGATCCATTGTTAGAGACGGAACAACAATCCCCAAATCCAAATGATCAGCCGAACTATAAGAAAAAAAGGAAACGTCCAAAAGAAAGACAATAACCAGGGTCTAATCCATGATGTCTTCAATGTCGAAGGACCTGTTAAGCAAAAATCAATCTCATTAGCCATTTCAGAGTCCACAAACCCAACCGACTGAAGCAAACACAACAAGGTCATAATTCTCGACCTCGAGTGATAGTCACGAACATTCTACTTTTTTATAATTTATAGTTAGTCCTTTTCATTAGTCCTTTTAGTCATTTGCTTTACTGTCTTGTGTAAGAACTCTCTCAGTTTTCCTTCAGACGCAGTGTCATCTGCGTATCATATTTTGTTAATTTTATGATAAAAAAATATGAAATTCTCGAAGCTTTTCCATATTCTTTTTGGGTCGTCTTGTTGTACAGGAAGGTGAAATAAATCAGGTTAGAAAATTCACCTTTGTCCTATTCCTCTTTCTATTTTTGTCTATTCACTGAATTCATTCTTAATCCGTAATCTGCTGAATCGTGAATTTCTTCTTTATTTTTTTGTCCTCTATTTTTCTTTCTTTCTTTTCTTACATCCTTTCTTTCTTTTTGTTTCTTTTTTCCTTTTCTTTCTCTTTCGTTCTCTTTGCTTAATGTACACACTTAAAAGTTTATGAAGTTAAAAGTAATTAAAATCTACTTAACCATTTCAAGTCCTATATATCTATCAGCATAACATGGATTTGTATGATGGAATGGATTTCCTATTTGTTGGTTGGGTGGGAGAAATAGTAGCGATTTTCTTTCAACACCAAATGTTTGAGACTAAGTTTCTAACGACCAGTATTTGACAAGTTAACAGCTACGCCTACACATACAGGTAATCTCATACAGCCACGCCTACACGTACAGGTAATCTCATACAGCCACGCCTACACGTAAAGGAAATCTCGTAATCAGTGGTGGGATACAAAAATTTTAAGAACGGGTTCTCTCAACAACAGGTCTAAATGGTAACGGCTTTGCTCATCTTTCCATAGTCTATACTTTACTATAGAGATATAATTTAGGAATAAAGCAAGTTTTTCTTGCCCTTATTAAAAAGAAAACAACATTAATCTGCATTACATGCCACGTTATCATTTTGAAAGAAAAATAATTAAAAGAAATGCTTTAAAATTTTTATTCATGATCTTTCATTATCTGTCTATATTTCTGAGATGAAGTATTATGTGCACTATTTACATTATTCGGACTATTGTCCTCATCTTTGTCGCGATATTTATTATAACGTTTCGGCCTTTCAGTATCTGTATATATTTCTAAGATGAGGTATTATGTACATTATTTACATTATTCGGACTATTGTCATAATCTTTGTCGCCATATTTATTACAACTTTTCGGCCGTTGTACGCTCCGGCCTTCTTCAGGTGGTTGGAATGTCAAACTGAACCCTTTATTTCGCTCACTGGGGTAGACTTCTAGTTCCGCATGCCATGTTTAAGGACACATGGCACGGTGGATAAAGGCGTTGGTTACATCCAGTTACAGGAACCCAAAGAGTGTGAGTTCAATACCAGGTTAGGGCAGTGGAGAACTTGGAGAGGGGAATTAACAGGAGATAATTGATAACTGACATCCATTAAATATGGCACGTGGAACTAGAACAGTCTACCCCAGGGTTATAGTGGAACACACCTATTCAATAGTTAATAGACTCTCCCACTTATAATAAGTAGGAGTAGTAGGAGTCGCTCAGTGAGTCAGTCGACTGGTTGATCGGTTAAACTCTCTACCTTCGGGCGGGGAGGAACCCGAAAGAGGCTACGCCGAAGGGCGGAGTCTCTTTTGGGGAGGTAAACCGACCCTGAACCCGTTTATACCCACGGGCTCGGAGATCCCACGTTAAACCGGCCTTGTGCCACATGATGCCCTCGTCGGGGGGGTGACTAAATACCGTTGGTCAGTGAGTCGATGCCGGACGACCGTTAGTCGGATATTAAAGTATCAGCCACCACAACTAGATTTCTCTGCGTCATTACCTATTATATCAAGTTCCTAACGTTTTGTACGTCGAACCTATTTTAGGACCGACTTAGTATAAATACAAGCCTCCACTGTGAAACCACTCTACAACACCCAGTGAGCGAAATAAAGAGTTCAGTTCGACATTCCAACCACCTGAAGAAGGCCGGAGCGTACAACGGCCGAAACGTTGTAATAAATATGGCGACAAAGATGAGGATAATAGTCTTCAGCTCTTTTGCCTCACTCTGTTGTCATCAACACTGTGATTTTTTTCTAAGCCATGTTTTATCAAAAATTGAGTGTCATCAAGTTTGCTGCATTTTCAGCTGAAAGGCAGCTTCTTCTATCTGAGTATATAATATTTATTCTTGAAAAACCTCTTTGTGCCTCGGAAGAGCTAATAGCAATCGTGATTGATAATTGTTTTCGTTTTTTGTACACTTTGCGGAATTACAGGATTATGAAAGTTTTTCAGGATATTTTCCACATAATCATGAAAATGGGAATGTTGTGTTGAAAAATTTTACTGAAGCCGCTCAGCTTTTCTTGCACAGCTTTCCAGGGAATAACAATTTTTTGAATATTATAAGTATTTGGCTCTAGCATGTTCAGCAGTTCAAGAAATGTGTATTAACCTTTATTCAAACACCTGAATTTACATCGCCAACCGATTATGTGACTACAATTTGTAGACAATCTAAAATTAGCAGTTTGTTTGTACAGGTTGCAGCTAGCAACGGATTCGCTGAGCTCATAAAATTCCAAGAACAGGTTCGCGCGAACCTGTGTGAACCCGCTGAATCCCACCACTTCTCGTAAGTTTAAAATTATTACAAAATTATTCAAAATGAAACAGGGATATATATATATATATATATATATATATATATATATATATATATATATATATATATATATATATATATATAGTGCTTAGTGAAGTGCCAATTTATCAGTTAAATTCAACGCTGATGCGAGAAATTGTTTGTATATGTGTATATGTATGTATGTGGGTGTATGCGTATATATGTGTGTGTATGTATATGTGTGTAGATATGCATATATTTGTGTATTAGTGGGTATGTGATTTTATATTTGTATATAACGGTGTTTTGTATGTGTACGTATTTTGCTTGGACATGTGAGTTTAGTTGTTGGTATTTATGTATATGTATGTGTATATTTTTATATAGGTATGGTATTTTCTTTGCTTTGTCCTTAGCCCGATATAAGTATTTTAACTACGTATATGTATGCTTCGTACATATGCTAGTTTTTGCCCTTCCTACTTTTATGTGATTTCCCCTTTTTTTTATCTATGTTTGTTCGTGTATGTAAAATATTGATAGTTGGTTTGTGTTGTTTTATTAGTGTATTTGTGCTTGAATTTTGTTGAGTTTCATTATTTGTATATAGGTACGTGCGTGTGATTGCTTGTATATGATTTTACCTGTATATACATGTATCTGATATAATTTTCTTTTGCGTGTTTTTTTTATATGTTTGTCTGTCTTTATTCTTTTTTTTTTATTCTTCTTTTATTCTTTATTTATTGTTTTTTCCTTTTTTGAATTTTTTCTTCTTCTATTTCCTGTGTGAATATCCATCCTTATATTTGCGTGCTTATATATTTGATTATATATACGTGTTTGTCTATTAAGATGTGAACGTCTTTGTCTTGTCATTGTAAAACCTTCTTTCCTGTCTACATACTTATTTGAATTTAGACTTTCATGTATCGAATATGCGTTGTGACCGTGGATACTTCTCGGTTTGGTTAAATCTTTTATTTTGCAATCAACACCATCACTTGACAAGAAGTGTTATAAATAAATGGCTATTTTGTAGTGATGTTATAACATGTTTATGTTATAATTATTGAATAAGTATTATATATATATATATATATATATATATATATATATATATATATATATATATTCTTTGTCTTTACACACACACATATACATATATATGTGTGTGTGTGTGTAAAGACAAGAGGCTATTCTTAACCGACGCGTTTCGTCGTCAGGGGAATTTTATCAAGGCTAAGATATATATATATATATATATATATATATATATATACCAATTCATTCCAAGCAAGGCGATAATGCCACTAAGATGCAAGAAGCTACTGATAGTGAAAGAGAATGACAATACTTTAGAAGGAACAGGAAACCCAATCCTAACCAAGAAATAAGGGATAAACCTCTACTCCTGTAAAAAAAAAACGGTTGGGGGAGGTGAACCCAACGATAGGCAATCTACCTCTTTCTCTATCTCTTTCTCTATCCCTCTCTCTCTCTCTGTATATATATATATATATATATATATATATATATATATATATATATTAGTTTTAACCCAAGGCACATCTCTGTGTCAGCGAATAAGGATCAAATTCATTATTCAGTAGTAATGCCTAATAGGACTAATTCACTATTAAGCCACGCCGAGGCGCCGAACAGTTTAAGAGTTCTTCTGAAGGGAACTTTGTCCTAAATCATTTTGTGTTGTTGTGCAAATTCACGTGCCTATTTTTTTTTTTCATTGTGATTCTATAAAGAAAATAAAAAACAAATTCCATCTCTAAGATTTCGAAAAAAAATTGAAATATAAAAAGTAGAAATTCGGTGAATAGATTTTAAAAATGGCCGACGTCAAGTCAAAAGAAATCTCTGAAATCTGTTTTTCTTACATCCCAATAAAACCATTAACATTGTAAAAAAAGTCCTTAAAAAGCGTTGACACATTAACATTGAAACATTGAAGCATTAAATAATGTCATAAGCCATGATTTTTATTAGTTCCTCTCGATTGACAGACGGCGACGAACTTATCGGTGCCCCTCAAAGGTGTCGCCTATTCGGGCATTTTCTTTTATCCCGTCTCCTCCTTGTCAGCTCCTTATCATCCAAATATTTTCATTTTGGCTTTGAAGTGACAAATACTCGGATGTGGAACCAGTTATATTGGCGCAAGTTTGATGACTCGGCAATTGAACGAGAGTATTGTTATTTTGTCGCAGTGTTATTCGGTGCAGAAAACTTATTACAGACGGACGACTACAATTAGATATGCATCCGCGCAAAAAATAGTTTTACTTATAGGCGTGGATGTTTACACGTTACGATATGGCAGAATTCACTTGCATATGTCTGGATTGACCGCAAAAAATGTTGACATGAATAATAAAATATTTGTTAGCGCAATATGTAGACTTTTTGACCGAATTTGAAATTACAAAATTATATGAAAAAAAAAAAAAAGCCAAAAAGAAAACTGCCTCAGTATTGCTTTAATATACAGAAGAGGAAGAAAAGTTAAGAAAAAGGAACTGAAATAAAACCTATTAAAGAATTAAATTTGTTTTCTTGTTAGACATTTGCTAGATTGTCCACCATTCACTGCCATATAGGAGAACATATATCACATTACACGTCAGTACTCTTTTATTTGTTTCTAACGACGTTTTTTTCTGTTTCTTAATACTCTGCTTAGATTTTGGAAGGCATCTTTTGTTATCTCAATGTTCCTTCGGATTTCAGTGCCACATTTTCCGTCCTTTGTTAAAACACTTTCTAGATATTCAAATCTTTGTACTTGCTTGATCTTGGTATCTACAATTTGCATTTTGCCTCTTAAGTTGTTCGTTTTGCTAACAACAATACTTTTTTGTTGCCTCAGTTCTCTTTTCTTTTTTTATATCTGTAATGAGATTATCCAGCATTCACTGCCATTCTTGGTGTAAGAAATTGGTCGAGATTATAGAGATTTCAAGACCTACTAAAGTCGACTTGATCTTGATCCTGATTTTCTTTTTCGACAGACAACCCAGAAAATACGAATTCTCTTTCATGGTAAGACTTGGCTTTCACCTTCATTGCCAAAAACTCCATTTGTTCTTTGGTCAGTTCCCCCTTTTTTTTTTGTTAACAGTAACACCACCATTATATATATATATATATATATATATATATATATATATATATATATATATATAAAATGACTTAAACATAATATTCCATGGTTATAATTTATTACATTGGATCGTAATTACGATTCCAATGTAATAAATTATAACCATGGAATATTAGTGTTTAAACCTTTTATTATATTCTTACTCTTTCCTGGACATTGAGTTCTACCTGGATTCTATCCTCTTGAAACTTTTATATGTATATGTATGTGTATGTATGTATATATATATATATTTATATATTTCATATATATATATATATATATATATATATATATATATATATATATGTGTGTGTGTGTGTGTGTTTTATTAACCACTAATATTTCATATATATATATATATATATATATATATATATATATATATATTAATTGCTTCAAAAACAATAGTACAACCATAAAGATTTGCGCAAGTAAACACATAGACTTATCCAATACAAAGAGAAACAAATGCATACATATAAATCAATAGGAAACACATTCACACAAATACGCACGCAAATACATAGCATCGAATATTGTGTTTAGAATGTTTCATTTGGACGAAAATTTTTCGATAGTGTGATAATCACAAAGATTGTTCTCTGATACAATTTAGTCCTCAGTCGATGCTCTAATTTTTTAATCTTGTGTCAGACTCAGCTAAGGTTATTATACTATTTAATCTTTTTGATTAATAACTTGATAAATATTGACGTTCCTTCAAAGATGTGGCTATTACATTATTAAATGTAATGAAGAAAACGGAACTCTATCCTTAACTGCTTCGGACAGTGATCCATATGCCTGGAAATATTTATTACTACTCTATCCTTTATAATTTCTGACACTGTCCTTCAATAGTTAAAGAAGACTTACAGTCACATCACATTAAAACACAGGTTCCCGTATGATCAAGGAAGCGAGCCTGGTCAATACCTAGATGGTTGACTGCCTAGTAGTGTGATAAGCGAGGATGTGCAGGTGGTGTCATGGATAATGGCTCAGGAATGTTAAACGGAGAGCCGAGTTCCAATTCCTGTCGGGTTCATTATATTCATTTACGCACAAATACCCTTGCGAAAGGTATGACTCCACATCTCCTCACCCACCAGCTAAGAGTTAATTAGCAAGAATTGTACCACCAAACCATTATTATCTGGAAAAACATTCTTGCAATCTAAAAATATTTTCTGGCTTTAAATAACCTGCAAAGGCCGTAAAAAACGAATCAACCAATCAATAATTAAAGAAGAAAAATAATATCCTGAAATTTTTCTTGTGGTATCGGATACCGGGAGACAGAAAGAAAAATTTAAGAGATCAAACGCTAAAACTCGATAGCAGGAGATTCAGATTTGATTCGTGCTGTGACACCATTTAACAGGACAAAAAAAGAAAAAAAAAGGAAAAAGAGAAAGGAAAGAAAGGAAAGGAGAGGCGAGACTTAAGCGTAGATGATAAAAGAAACCACTCACGACCAGGGGCATTGACAATGTTATTTTGATAAGTAGCAAATGGCGAAAAGGTGTCATTACCATTGCAGAAAAATTCTAAGTGGATAAGGAAATCGACTATGTTCTGGCGGCGAACTTGTGTTATCGGGGATAGATAACAGCTGCTTAATGCTGGCAAACATCTAATTAGCAACCCACAGACCGACTAGCTAAGAGAACTCCAATTGATAATGTTATTTTGATAATTGACAAAGAACAGGTGAAATACAGGGCTTTGGATAGATAAGAAAAATTAACTGTGTCAGAGGGGGCAAACAATATTGTCGGGAAAGGATTTAATGGGTCGTCTGCTAGCCGCACACGAAGCCAACCTTGAGTAACGACTTGGCCGTTTTTTGACAAGACATCTATGGGTGTTAGAATTCGGTTGTGATAACAAAACTATGTTATCAGAAATTGGCACCAAGAATGACTAGAACAATGGAACTGTTTTTTCGAGACGACGGTCGACTGTGTTTTCGCTGGACGACTGCCTCACTTGATAATTGGCATTGATGGATCCCAGGTGACATTGGGGGATGAGAGCTGCGATTAAGGAAAGAAAAGGAAAAGAAAAAGATAATTTTTTTTGAGCAAGATATATTTTTTTTCTTCCTGAAACAAAGCCAGCTGGATCGCACACGTCCGGCTGGACACCATTGGCCGAGTGGTGGCGAGGGCCGGGCGCCCATTTAGAGGATAGGTATGAGAAGTTGCTACGAAGAAGTGTGGAGAACCGTTGACGCCCCTCTGAAGTATGGTGAGAAGGTGGGAGTAAGAGAAGACTTCCAAAAAAATGGAAAGAAGTGGAAAATTCCTAACCAAAAATAAAAGAAGTGGATATGTATTTAGAATTATCGAGGAACCTCCGGCCCCGACAAACCCACCCCGGTTTTGGTCGGCATCCATATAAGCAAAGTCGCAGCGAGCAGAAATCAGTAGAGTTCGGCAGAGTTTCTCGGAGAGTTTCTAGTGGAGTTCCGAGTTCAGCAGAGAGGAGTTCAGAGTGCTCAGTTGAAGCAGGCCTCGCAGCTGACTAAGATTCGCGCAACTTCCGAACTCATCTTCAATCTAAGAACAATTTATTTTGAAGAGCGACTTAGATCCATACCACCAAAATAAGTTTTTCGACTTTCGCCTGAAGACACACCAAGAACCAATTTCTTAAAGAACAGACAACTTAAAGTGTTAAAACTCGCCTAACAAAAAAACAACGTGTCACAATCCATATAACGGGTCGGGAGATAGACGCAGTCCTATGTATCCAGCAACTAGACATAAAGTATTGTTATCCTTTTTTTTTGATACCTTGAACTTTTGAGTTATCATTTTATTTCTTTTATACATATTTGTGCGATAATACCCTTGCTTGAACCCAACTTGCATTACGGCCCTAACGACTGATGGATTTCGTCTGCCTAAGATCAATTCACAACGTGGGTAGGCAGACTGAAGATCAACGCAGTTACTTTGGTAACCAGACGTTGGAAGCGAGTTGGGAACGACGAGGCTGATATCGAATCTAACCAGATTCCCATCCGAATCACCAAAAGGTTAGAACGTCACATTTGGGTGCCGCGACCGATACCAAGCCAGTTGGTCGTCACAGGACGGGACAACACGACTGACGCAACAGGCGGACGTCACGTTTGGAGCGGCGACACCCGAACGAAACAGCGAGGAGCGAGCGAAGGCTGTGTTTAGGGACGTCACAGTGCATTAGAAGACACACAGCAGCTTTATTGTTGATCTCTGTATATATTTTTCGATGATTGTGTTCTTGACACAATAATAAGAAAATGCTCTTGAGTGCATTCATTATAGTGTCATATCTAGAGTATTACTAGTAGGACATGTGCAAGTTGCTTTTCAAATTATGCTAATTGCAATTACGAGGGTTCAAAATGTTCTAAGCCTCACCAACTAGATTGTTTGCTTCAGTTGTCTTAATTCTGATGACTAGTACCGTCCAGTAATATTTTTCCCTTTTTCATGTAGTTTATCCTGATTACGCCTTCAGAATCCAAAAGAAAACAGAATGCATCATCATCTTGTCAACAGAAGCTGCCTACTTCAACTTCTTCGCGGGCGGAGAACCAGAGTGTGTTCCATTGTTTGCTTTCGATCTTTGATTCATGTTCAACCCAGGTTCCATTTTGAGTTACGAATCTCCGGTGGAAATTCTACTGAAAGCGAGTCAGAAGTGTTTTAGAAATGTTAACCCTTTTCAGCGTCTGCTATAATGCCAGCATTCTTTGGGGCCCATTTTGCAGAAAATTTGTTTATCCTCAAGATCTCAGTTAAAACAGAATGGACCGAACCAGAAGTAATGCCTATGGATTTTAACTATATCTGTTAGTCACTAAGACGCTTGTCATTCCAAACCATACGGTAAATGTCATCAACTTGTTCATCAGTGGTTGATGTTTTGGGTGTGAACTGACCGAGGGTCATCTTCTGTGCTGTCCCTGTCCCACTTGAATTCCACAGCCCACTTCTTCACAGTTGCATAGGAAGGGAAGTCCTCATCAAGCGTCTGTACCATGTCCTCATGGATTTCTTCGGGTGTCATACCTTCCTTTTGCAGATACATTATGACTGCTCGTGCTTCTGTTTTGTCCATTTTTAGATTTGTCACACACCTCTTAACTTTGTATGGACCTCAGAAATCTGAATTAGTTTTTCTAGTTTTATAAGAAATGGTAGTGTGTTACCATGACAAAAATGTTCAGGCAGGGTTCTTTTTTCTGGGTGAAGCTAAGAATTATTTGAACGAATCTCGTATAATTTCCATAGTGAACTGGAAAAGGTCTTTCCGTCAGCTAAAGCTACAGTAATTCCCCATGTATAATACGCCTTCATCCATAATACGCACCCCTAAAATTGTGCGCAAAGTGTGGGAAAATGCTTCTACTCGCACATAATACGCATCACTTGTTTGTTAATCAAACCCTATAAATTATACCTATCCAATTTCATTACGGCCAGCGTTTCCTAATCTTATTCAAGCTATAATTGAAGATATTTATCAAAATTTCCGATCATCACAATTCTAAAAGGAAACGGAAATACCTATATTGTGTCTACTGCGCAGGCTCATTAACCTGTTTTTGTTCGATAAAATGTGCAATATGCAGTTTTTCACAAAAAATAGTTTAGAATAATATTATTTTAATTTAGTTTTATGATAATTCTTATTTTATTTTACACTTGTAAGTATTGTTAGGTACAGATGATTGTATCTTTATGGGGTCGCAGTCGCCGAATTTTAGTGTCAAATTGTCGTATGTTTGTGGTGAGTAGTCATTTCGCAACTGAAATCGACCTACGAAATGGCAATTTTTTAAAAGTTTTTTGTAGCTGTGCATAATACGCACCTCTAATTTTGCTTATTATTTTTTAGAAAAAAAAAGCGTATTATACATGGGGAATTACGGTAAATCTAACCTAATTGGGAGCATCCGTCGAAGCTAGATTGTGTGAACATCGGTCTGTTGAGGATTGTGGGGTGGGGGTGAAGGAAGATGAAACTGGAAAGGATAATTGATAAATTTGTATCAGTGAAAGAAAAGCTTTTTGAGCTTGACCGGCAGCTTCCTTGCTTCCACTTGTCTTTTCGCTGTTCTATTGAAATAACTTATTTAAATATGTCATTGTAGTGCCATTATACGTTCATAATTTCTCAATGAAAAATTTTAGATAATAAAAATATTCCTCGGGCTGTGGAATATTTTATTAATACTGAAACTTCCAAGATGATTTTGAAGAGTAATAGTGCGAGTACTGATAAATCATCATTTACCTCTCCTTAAGATCTACGGGGTATAAAAAGCACGCTGTACTGTCTATCAGTAGAAGAGTAGTCAGAGTAAAGTGCAATAAAGCTTTGGTATAAGTTTATTCACTGGTTCGGTTTTTACTACAATGGGCTAAAAGATTATCTACATTTGGTCCACAATTAAAAATATAAAGAACAATTATAGCAGGTTTTCGTATATTCTGAGAAAAAAATTTTGTTTTTCTGAAAATTGTTTCCATAATTTCGAAAAAGAATATATCCATGAAATGTCCTTATATCAACTTATATATATATATATATATATATATATATATATATATATATATATATATATATATATATACACACACACACACACACACATATATATATATGGCCTGATGATTGCGTTTAGCATGAAAGTCTGTCGCCTTTGAGAGTTGACTTTCATGTTCACTTTTATATTATATTATGTTATATATATATATATATATATATATATATATATATATATATATATATATATATAATTAAAAGCTCACTGATTGTGAGTATTAAAGGACATACTAGGAGGTGGGATTACAAAGCTTTATGGGGAGGGTGAGCTGACGACTAATTAATATTTATCTCACTGATGTTGAGTTGATTGATAAAATACAAGGTTACGTCGCAACCAATTTTTTTATGGGATTTCATATATGACAAAATAATCTTGGTGTGTCTGGTAAATGAAGAACTGAATGATAATCGAATATCTACTCCACTATGTTTTGTTACCAAATAAAATATGTTTCATGTTTCTTTATAAGGTTCCAAAGTTGAAAAGTGGCGCCCATAGAAAGCCGTAAAATCAATCAATAAATTAACATTTATTGGTTTCGTCATCAACAGAAGTGGTTAAAAATGTTCAGTTTTTGCAAAGTTTTTAAGTGTAAAGTTGCGATTTTAATTTATTTATTTTGTTAAAATTAAAAAGGAAAAAAAAAAGAAAAAAGAAAAACTCAAAAGATGCTCATTCAAAGTCACAAAAAGTAACCCCTTAAATCAATGGGTCGAAATAAAATTTTAAAACGGTAAATTATAATATGAAATGCTTTTACCCGTTTATTTAAATCGTTAGTATAGTATTGTAAAATAAAATTTACAGGTTTAAACACAAAAGAGAATAAAAACTGAAAAATGCCAGTTTGGAGGAGCTCGTTACTATAAATAAAAAAAAAAGCCAGAGAATGAAAAAATCTATTTAAAATCTGAAAAAAAAAACGCACATTCTGTTTTATATTAATATTTCAAAAGTCGGGGAATATATAGGGAAAAAATGATATATGTTAACTTGGAGTTTACTTGTAATTTTCATCAAATTTATTGGCAATTCTACATCCTAACCATATAAGCCCTAAGTTCTTTCTTATTGGAAAATTTGCGCCCCGATAAAGATCTTTATTTAGTGAGTAAAGCTCTGGAACAATTCTTGATTTACAGCAAATCCAGGCCCTATCCAATCTCCTTACTGCGTGGCAAAATTAAGCCGTCGCCAAGAGCATTATTTAGTGGCAAATCTACGCATTGATCAAGTTCGTTATTTTGTGGCCAAATCTACGCAAAGATCTTTATTTTGTAGCAAATTTACATCGCGACCAAGATGCTGTGGACTCTTCTAATTTTCTAACCTTCTCCAACCTTAAAAAAGCATAATCCATATTATACGCCTACGCGCAGATAACGCTCAACCAATAAAAATGCAAAGAATCGAATCAAGCAATTCTATTGGTAGATCGCCTCCCAAAGCAAGAATTGCGCCAAAATATCTTGAGCCACTTTCGAAAACCCAAAAGGTTATAAAAAGGAGAAAAGACAACCCCAGTCAGTCAGTCTAGCTCACTTTTTGAGCGACTGCACGGTTCAACTCTCTGTCTCCGGACGGAGGGAACCCGAAGGAGGCTACGCCGAAGGGCGAAGTCTCCTTCGGGGAGGTTAAACTGGCCCTGAACCCGTTTATACGGGTTCAAATGGGCTATTTTTGGCTGAGCCTAATGGCTCCTGGAATGCCCACATTAAAAAAGGCCTTGTGCCGCATGACACCCCTCGTGGGTGGGTGACTGAATATCTCAGTCCAGCTCACTTTTTGAGCGACTGCACGGTTCAACTCTCTGTCTCCGGACGGAGGAACCCGAAGGAGGCTACGCCGAAGGGCGAAGTCTCCTTCGGGAGGTTCACTGGCCCTGAACCCGTTTATACGGGTTCAAATGGGCTATTTTTTTTTGGCTGAGCCTAATGGCTCGGGAATGCCCACGTTAAAAAAGGCCTTTTGTGCCGCATGACACCCTCGTGGGTGGGTGACTGAATATCTCAGTCCAGCTCACTTTTTGAGCGACTGCACGGTTCAACTCTCTGTCTCCGGATTTGAGGAACCCGAAGGAGGCTACGCCGAAGGGCGAAGTCTCCTTCGGGAGGTTAAATGGCCCTGAACCCGTTTATACGGGTTCAAATGGGCTATTTTTTGGCTGAGCCTAATGGCTCGGGAATGCCCACATTAAAAAAGGCCTTGTGCCGCATGACACCCTCGTGGGTGGGTGACTGAATATCTCAGTCCAGCTCACTTTTTGAGCGACTGCACGGTTCAACTCTCTGTCTCCGGACGGAGAGGAACCCGAAGGAGCCGAAGGGCGAAGTCTTCGCCGAAGGGCGAAGTTTATACTCCTTCGGGGGAATGCCCACATTAAAAAAGGCCCCTGAACCCGTTTGATGAATATCTCAGGTTCAAACTGCACGGTTCAACTCTCTGTCTTGGCCCGAAGGAGGCTGAGCCTAATGAACCTGCTTCAAATGGGCTATTTTTTTGGAATGCCCACAATTAAAAAAAAGGCCTTGTGCCGCATGACACCCTCGTGGGTGGGTGACTGAATATCTCAGTCCAGCTCACTTTTTGAGCGACTGCACGGTTCAACTCTCTGTCTCCGGACGGAGAGGAACCCGAAGGAGGCTACGCCGAAGGGCGAAGTCTCCTTCGGGGAGGTTAACTGGCCCTGAACCCGTTTATACGGGTTCAAATGGGCTATTTTTTGGCTGAGCCTAATGGCTCGGGAATGCCCACATTAAAAAGGCCTTGTGCCGCATGACACCCTCGTGGGTGGGTGACTGAATATCTCAGTCCAGCTCACTTTTTGAGCGACTGCACGGTTCAACTCTCTGTCTCCGGATTTGAGGAACCCGAAGGAGGCTACGCCGAAGGGCGAAGTCTCCTTCGGGGAGGTTAAACTGGCCCTGAACCCGTTTATACGGGTTCAAATGGGCTATTTTTTGGCTGAGCCTAATGGCTCGGGAATGCCCACATTAAAAAAAAGGCCTTGTGCCGCATGACACCCTCGTGGGTGGGTGACTGAATATCTCAGTCTAGCTCACTTTTGAGCGACTGCACGGTTCAACTCTCTGTCTCCGGACGGAGAGGAACCCGAAGGAGGCTACGCCGAAGGGCGAAGTCTCCTTCGGGAGGTTAAATCGGCCCTGAACCCGTTTATACGGGTTCAAATGGGCTATTTTTTGGCTGAGCCTAATGGCTCGGGAATGCCCACATTAAAAAAGGCCTTGTGCCGCATGACACCCTCGTGGGTGGGTGACTGAATATCTCAGTCTAGCTCACTTTTGAGCGACTGCACGGTTCAACTCTCTGTCTCCGGACGGAGGAACCCGAAGGAGGCTACGCCGAAGGGCGAAGTCTCCTTCGGGAGGTTAAACTGGCCCTGAACCCGTTTATACGGGTTCAAATGGGCTATTTTTGGCTGAGCCTAATGGCTCGGGAATGCCCACATTAAAAAAAAGGCCTTGTGCCGCATGACACCCTCGTGGGTGGGTGACTGAATATCTCAGTCTAGCTCACTTTTGAGCGACTGCACGGTTCAACTCTCTGTCTCCGGACGGAGGAGGAACCCGAAGGAGGCTACGCCGAAGGGGTTCAAGTCTCCTTCGGGGAATGGTTAAATATCTGGCCCTGAACCCGCACGGTTATACGGGTTCGCGAAATGGAAGTCTTTTTTTTTGGCTGAGCCTAATGGGTTCAAATGGGAATGCCCACATTAAAAAAAAAGGCCTTGTGCCGCATGACACCCTCGTGGGTGGGTGACTGAATATCTCAGTCTAGCTCACTTTCTGAGCGACTGCACGGTTCAACTCTCTGTCTCCGGACGGAGGGAACCCGAAGGAGGCTACGCCGAAGGGCGAAGTCTCCTTCGGGAGGTTAAATTGGCCCTGAACCCGTTTATACGGGTTCAAATGGGCTATTTTTTGGCTGAGCCCAATGGCTCGGGAATGCCCACATTAAAAAGGCCTTGTGCCGCATGACACCCTCGTGGGTGGGTGACTGAATATCTCAGTCTAGCTCACTTTCTGAGCGACTGCACGGTTCAACTCTCTGTCTCCGGACGGAGAGGAACCCGAAGGAGGCTACGCTGAAGGGCGAAGTCTCCTTCGGGGAGGTTAAATCGGGCCCTGAACCCGTTTATACGGGTTCAAATGGGCTATTTTTGGCTGAGCCTAATGGCTCGGGAATGCCCACATTAAAAAAGGCCTTGTGCCGCATGACACCCTCGTGGGTGGGTGACTGAATATCTCAGTCTAGCTCACTTTCTGAGCGACTGCACGGTTCAACTCTCTGTCTCCGGACGGAGAGGAACCCGAAGGAGGCTACGCCGAAGGGCGAAGTCTCCTTCGGGGAGGTTAAATCAGCCCTGAACCCGTTTATACGGGTTCAAATGGGCTATTTTTTTGGCTGAGCCTAATGGCTCAAATGCCCACATTAAAAAAGGCCTTGTGCCGCATGACACCCTCGTGGGTGGGTGACTGAATATCTCAGTCTAGCTCACTTTTGAGCGACTGCACGGTTCAACTCTCTGTCTCCGGACGGAGAGGAACCCGAAGGAGGCTACGCCGAAGGGCGAAGTCTCCTTCGGGAGGTTAAACCGGCCCTGAACCCGTTTATACCAAATGGGCTATTTTTTTTGGCTGAGCCTAATGGGCTCCGGAATGCCCACATTAAAAAAAAAGGCCTTTGTGCCGCATGACACCCTCGTGGGTGGGTGACTGAATATCTCAGTCTAGCTCACTTTCTGAGCGACTGCACGGTTCAACTCTCTGTCTCCGGATTTGAGAGGAACCCGAAGGAGGCTACGCCGAAGGGCGAAGTCTCCTTCGGGAGGTTAATGGCCCTGAACCCGTTTATACGGGTTCAAATGGGCTATTTTTTGGCTGAGCCTAATGGCTCCGGAATGCCCACATTAAAAAAGGCCTTGTGCCGCATGACACCCTCGTGGGTGGGTGACTGAATATCTCAGTCTAGCTCACTTTCTGAGCGACTGCACGGTTCAACTCTCTGTCTCCGGACGGAGGGAACCCGAAGGAGGCTACGCCGAAGGGCGAAGTCTCCTTCGGGGAGGTTAAATCCGCCCTGAACCCGTTTATACGGGTTCAAATGGGCTATTTTTTGGCTGAGCCTAATGGCTCGGGAATGCCCACATTAAAAAAGGCCTTGTGCCGCATGACACCCTCGTGGGTGGGTGACTGAATATCTCAGTCTAGCTCACTTTCTGAGCGACTGCACGGTTCAACTCTCTGTCTCCGGACGGAGGGAACCCGAAGGAGGCTACGCCGAAGGGCGAAGTCTCCTTCGGGGAGGTTAAACCGGCCCTGAACCCGTTTATACGGGTTCAAATGGGCTATTTTTGGCTGAGCCTAATGGCTCGGGAATGCCCACATTAAAAAAGGCCTTGTGCCGCATGACACCCTCGTGGGTGGGTGACTGAATATCTCAGTCTAGCTCACTTTCTGAGCGACTGCACGGTTCAACTCTCTGTCTCCGGACGGAAGGGAACCCGAAGGAGGCTACGCCGAAGGGCGAAGTCTCCTTCGGGAGGTTAATTCAGCCCTGAACCCGTTTATACGGGTTCAAATGGGCTATTTTTTGGCTGAGCCTAATGGCTCGGGAATGCCCACATTAAAAAAGGCCTTGTGCCGCATGACACCCTCGTGGGTGGGTGACTGAATATCTCAGTCTAGCGAACTCGCCGATCGATTGCCTAATTAATCCACGACATTCAAAAACAGAATTTTACCGCGCATTTTTGACGAACTTCAACTGACTCACCTGAAACACTCAACGAACAACTATCGAAACTTTGAACAATATTTCTTATGCACATTGATTTATTCATTACTAAAAATAAGAAATACGAATCACGAAAACAAACACAGACACGTTCAAAGGTAGACTACTTTAGCAAACTTTACCAAAAAAAACTCTTATTATATATTTCAACACAAACACAAAATAACAAACATAACGACACAGAGACATCCAACATTTCAGCAACATATACAATTAACGCACGCAAACATACAAATATTAACCTTGTTTGTAAATATGTAATGGTATATAAATGTTTTATTTGTTTCGATCTATAAATGTCTCGTTTTTACTTTGTTTGAAATCTCATGTTTGTTATATATTTGTTTGGGACAAGGTTTAGACACACAACCGATCCGAACAAAATCCTTCTGATTAATTAAATGAACCAAAAGTCCCAACAAAATTTGGTGACCTTCCGACGTGAGTGAACATGCAACAAGAGTGACGAACTTGTTGACGTACTTCAGACCAACAAAATTGGTAACCTCGACGTTTCAAGCAAACAACACCAACAAAATTGATAAACAGACGTGCGTAACAAAAGATTGGTAACCCCGGTAACGGATAAAGTATTTCAACACTACAGATGGCAGAACCAACAACCGTATCAGAAACAGCCATCAAACTCGAGATGCCCGCCTTCAATGCAAATGTGCAAACGTGGTTCCTTCAGCTTGATGCGATATTCCAAGCTAGGCGCATAACTTCTCAGCAGTCAAAATTTGCAGCAGTCGTGGAGAAGCTACCGGCAGAAATAGCAGCCGAAGTAGCTGATATACTAACTTCAGTCCCAGTTGAAAAACCATACGAAATCCTAAAAGAAGCGATATTGCATAGATCAGGGTTTTTCGGAGGAGAAAAGAATACGTGAACTCCTGTCCAATGTCACAACCGAAGATGCCAAACCTTCACAGTTACTTCGAAGGATGCAGCAGTTATTAGGCGAAAATGACATATCGACCACAGTATTCAAACAAATGTGGCTGGACAAGCTACCGCCAGAGGTTGTACGAATTCTAGCCGCATTAGCAGAAGATGTGAACATCCAGAAACTAGCGATAATTGCAGACAAAATAACAGACACAGCGCCAATTAAACACATATCCGCAACGAACACACGAGATGGCCTCATGCCAGACATAGACCGGCAAATTCAAAAGTTATCAACAGAGTTGCAAGATATATCTATACAGCTGCGCGAACTACAAAATGCTCATCTAAGCCGACATGATAATCAATATACCAAGCGAAATAAACAACGCTGGAGATCAAATTCTCGACACAGATACAAACGACAACGAAACGAATACCAAAATGAAAAATGTTGGTATCATGAAACTTTTGGCGCGCAAGCTAACAAGTGCAGACAACCATGTGCGTATAAGAAATCACCAACCGCCAAACAGCAGGGAAACGGACATCCTGGCACCCAGTAGAGACGTTGGATGCCAGGCAACTCAAGACTAACCGTCTCTTCTATATTTACGATAAATCCAGCGGATTAAACTTTTTTTTTTAGACACCGGTGCCCAAATCAGTGTTATACCACAGACGAAGTGCAGCAAACAACTTCTAATAAAAACACAACATTAAAACTACAAGCCGCGAATGGCACGCCTATTGCTACTTATGGTGAAAAGACCCTGACTTTAGACATAGGTCTAAGGAGAGATCTAACGTGGACATTCATAATTGCTGATGTTTCGATGCCCATACTAGGAGCGGACTTCCTAACACATTATGCATTGTCAGTAGAACTAGCATCCCAAACACTAACTGACACCAATACAAATATAAAACGCTGCGGTTTCATCTCTAAACATTCAACGATTGGACTGACGAATATTATACCAATAGCTAATGGCTACGGTGAGATAATACGTCAGTATCAGACACTGTTAACACCGTCGTCACGAAATGAACCCGTTAGACATCATGCTAAACACAGCATTAAAACAACTGGTTCCCCAGTTTATTCCCAACCACGTAGGCTTCATCCCGCCAAATTGAAAATCGCAAGAGATGAGTTCGACAATATGCTCAGACTGGGAATAATACGCCCTTCAAAAAGCCCTTATGCCAGCCCTCTACACATGGTTACAAAAGCAGATTCAGTCAGTTGGCGTCCATGCGGAGATTATAGGTTGTTGAACGCCCAGACCATTCCGGACAAATATCCTATCCCGCACATAAAAGATTTTGCGCTATCATTAGAAGGTGCTACAGTCTTCACTAAACTAGACCTCAAAAAGGCTTACTATCAGATACCAATCGAGGAAGACGACATACAAAAGACTGCGATCACCACTCCATTCGGACTATTTGAATTCACAAGAATGCCCTTTGGTTTACGAAACGCCGCACAGTCATTCCAAAGATTAATAGACGAGGTGTTACGTGGTATGCCGTACACATACGCGTATATTGACGATGTTTTAATTGCAAAGTAAATCACATGTTGAACACAAGGAACATTTGCATGCAGTTCTAAAACGTTTACAACATTATGGTTTAAAATTAAACATTGACAAATGTATATTTGCGGTACCACAGCTAACCTTTCTTGGACATGTAATAGACCAACAAGGATTGTCTCCCTTGGATCACAAGATCAAAGCAATAACAAATTATCCCACACCTTCCACAATGAAGCAATTACGGAGATTCTTAGGAATGATAAACTACTACCGACAATTCATACCGAACTGTGCAACTATAATATTGCCATTAACAGACATGCTATCGCAACGAAAGAAAAAGAACTCGCAAATCGTACTATCGAAAGACGAATTAAAATCTTTTAACGATGCAAAAGACGCGTTGCAAAAATGTACAAAATTGTCGTATATTAATCCATCCGAAAATTCCAAACTAACACTCACGACAGATGCATCGGCTGACACAATTGGAGCAGTACTACACCAGATTACTAACAATGTAGAGAAACCACTATCATTTTTCTCGATAAAGTTAAACACTACCCAGAGGAAATATAGTACGTTCTCAAGAGAATTATTGGCAGTATACCTAGCAATACGACATTTTAGACACATTCTAGAAGGAAGAAATTTCGTAGTCTTCACCGACCATAAACCACTTACATATGCATTACATGCAAAGGCTGACAAATTAAATCCACGAGACCTAAGACATTTAGATTACATCAGCCAGTACACAGCAGATATCCGATACGTAAAAGGTCAGAATAACACAGTAGCGGACGCATTGTCCAGAACTACGCTCAACGCACTACAATCACAACCACTAAACTTTGACACTCTCGCTGAGGAACAAGCAAACGACAACGAATTACCGTCTGTACAAAAAGATACCTCACTTCAAATTGAAAAAAGACCTTTACCCTTTACTAATGAACTCGTGTATTGTGACGTTTCCACAGGTAATCCTCGACCGTACTTACCTTTTGTCACGAAGAAAATCAATTTTCGATCATTTCCATTCGCCAGCTCACCCTGGAGCGAAGGCTACGCTGCGGACCATAGCTGACAGATACGTCTGGCCCGGTATGTCTTCGGACGTGAAACAGTGGTCTCGCACGTGCCAACGTTGCCAGGCAACGAAAATACACCGACATACCAAAGCACCATCGTCGACCTTCGCGACACCAGATGGACGATTTACGCACATACACGCAGACTTAGTCGGTCCACTCGAAAAAATTAATGGACACGAGTACATTCTAACGATCATTGACCGCTTTACGCGATGGCCAGTTGCGATACCACTAACATCAATAACGGCAGAAACAGTGGCTAACGCAATTTTCAACAACTGGATTTCTATATTTGGATGCCCTGCAGTTATCACAACTGACAGAGGTCCCCAATTTCAATCAACGCTATTCAACGAATTTGTCAACATTTTAGGCATAAAACACATCTCTACCACCGCATACCACCCATGCAGCAACGGAATAGTGGAGAGATTCCATAGACAGCTCAAGTACGCATTAACAGCGTCTACCAGTGCTCGTACGTGGGTAGATAAGCTACCATTTGTGATGCTTGCGCTGCGAAATACAATAAAACTGGATCTCAAATGCACCAGTGCAGAATTAGTTTTTGGGAAAGCAACAACGCTGCCTGGACAGATATTTCACAACGAGACGACATCTACACCAACGAATTACTTTGTGGCAGACCTAAAAAAAGAAGATGATGGACGTTATATATACACCCACGAGAGCGTATAAAAACCTTTCTACGTGCCAGCAGATCTACATTCAGCAGAATATGTTTTCCTGAGGCGCGACACTGTACGGAAACCATTAACGCCCAACTACACAGGTCCACACCTGGTAATATCTAAAACACCCAAATTCTTCATAATTGATATCGCCGGTAAACAGAACACCGTCAGTATAGACCGTCTCAAACCAGCATATCTGCAATCCGACGACACAGATCGAACAATAACGAAACCGACGACAACAGAACAAACAGAAACGCAAACAACTACTGATACGACCGAATCAACACAGTCTACCCGTACAAAATCAGGAAGGAATGTTCACTGGCCAACCAAGTACCGAACCTACATTACATATTAATGCTCATTCACCAAGGCATTAATCTGGGGAGGTATTGTGGACTCTTCTAATTTTCTAACCTTCTCCAACCTTAAAAAAGCATAATCCATATTATACGCCTACGCGCAGATAACGCTCAACCAATAAAAATGCAAAGAATCGAATCAAGCAATTCTATTGGTAGATCGCCTCCCAAAAGCAAAATTGCCCAAAAACAAGAATTGCGCCAAAATATCTTGAGCCACTTTCCTTCGAAAACCCAAAAGGTTATAAAAAGGAGAAAAGACAACCCCAGTCAGTCAGTCAGTTTTCTATCTCACTTTCTGAACTTTCTGAGCGATGGTTCAACTCTCTTCTCCGGGGAGGAACCCGCATGGGCTATTTTTTTTGGCACCCTAATGGCTCAGTGGGTAAAAAAAAAGGGTGACCAAACTCTCTGTCTCCGGACGAGGAGCCGAAGGAGGCTACGCCGAAGGGCGAAGTCTCCTTCGGGAGGTTAAACCGGTGTACTTGTTTTGCTTTTACACCGTTTTTGCTCCTGACCGGTGTTAGACATTTTTGCTGTCATTCGAAGGACTATTTTTTCTACCTTTTGGACTGCCTTATTTAGTTAAGTTTTTTGATTTAATTATTTACCTATTTTTGTCTCTCTTTTTTTTAAATTTGTCATTTTTCCGAACTTTCTTATTTTGACCTTTTGTTTTTTCCTTTTCATTTCCTTTCCCTTTTTACCGTTACTTTTTTTTCTGTTATTAGTTATCTCTGTTTTTATTTACGTCTAATTTTTCCAGTACCCACACCCCTGAGTTTATCTGTTTATTTTTCGTTTCTCGTTTTTTAATTATTACGTGTTAATTATTTCTGTTACCCGTTAGAAAAAAAAAAAAAAAAAAAAAAAAATCTACGTGTTTATAATATTTTTTTGTAATTTCTGTCCCTCCTCTTTTTTTAACGTTATTGGGTTGACCGTTTTTTTTTTTTAGCGGCAGCCATTTTGTAATTTGTAACTTTTTTGTGTTTCGTACGTTTTCTTTTTTTTCCGTGTATATTTATTAGTTTTATTGTGTAATTTGTAGCTTGCTTGTCTGTTGTACTTGTAATTTTGTTCTTTCTTCGTTTTTGTGAACCTTGTTCACATTTTCTCGTCTGTCCATTTGTTTTACCTGTTTACATTTTTTTTTTTTTTTGCACGTCCTTCTGTCTGTTGATATTTGTCTTGCAAACCTTTTTTCCCTCCCCTTTTTATTTTTTTTCCCTCCTCCGCCTACAAGGCGGTTTCCCCCGTATTTACCCCTCCCTTCCCTTCTTATTATTTAATATGGATAAAAAAAAAAAAAAGCCACCCTCCTTTTTTGGCCATAAAAAAAAAAAAAAAAAAAAAGCCCCCGATACGTAAACACCTTTTTAATCCTACAAAGAAAGATCCCCGGACAAAGATAACTTAGAGGAATTTCCTGCGTTGAAACTACATCCCCTAGCAACATTGATGCTGCTGGGGAAAATGAAAAAGAAAAAGAAAAAAATAATAATATTTCTACGGAAGCCGAAAATGGCAATAAGGAAAAGGACTCATCTATGGAGGCCAATAATGGCCAAATTACAGATTCCAGAAAAGAACCGCAAACTGAGCCTGAGGCCGGGGAATCGCCCTCTTGTTGGTCGTCCCCCCCTAAGTGCATTATCAATTTAGCGGAGTTCTTGGAGCGTGCCAAAAGTTACGCACACCTTGTTGTAGAAGGTGGGCTTTTGAAGACCCCAAGAATTGAAAAAAATTGACAAAAGAATAGTGTCTGTTTTCGTCGTGGACAAGCGTACGCGCAAAATTTGTCGCTCGACGAAAACACAGTGTTGAAAGCACTGGAATCCTTTGGGTTCAAGCCCCTTAGAATAGTTAAGGGTGCTAAATTTTTCATGTGGGACGTACTGTTGCCCACATCAGAAGATTGCGTCGCCGCGGCTAGCCGCGAGCTTATCAACAAGGAGATCATTTTGCGTACAGAGTACGAGGGCCGACGTAAGACCAGAGTAACGGTATACGAGGTCCCTCCTCAGGTTATCGGGGAACATCTCGCGGCGTTCTTCTCCCAGTATGGCGAGATTCTGGGAGCTTCCTGTGATAGCCTGAGCGGGGGTGGAGCTTTGACATCATGTTAGACGAGAAAGCCTTCCGCTCCATCCCCAACTGTCTGGATGTTGGCGTCTTGAAATTACCGGTCATTGTGACGGGTCGAAGACCGGTATGCTGGAGGTGTGGAGTGACTGGTCATCTCTCCTCCTCCTGCCCAGAGAAGAAGGCCTCTGGAAGTCAAGCGCCAGTTACTCAAGATCCCCCTCTGACCGCGTCTCTAAATTCCGCCTCGCCTGTAATGGGCGTACCAGCCTCCGGGACCGGGTCGGTTAATCCTCCGGTCGGCGCGACATCAAAAGCCACATTCCCCAAAGAGCCTTCGCCCGCTGCCGGTGCAGTTGTGGAGAAGGGGGAGGGGGAATGGCTGGTTGCTGGTAAGGCCAGAGGGAAGCGCCGGACAGCGGGTCCTCAGTCCCCTGATGCCCCTAGGAAGAAAGGCACATACAGCCCCACTCCCTCTAACAACGCTAAGGGCGATGCCCCGGCCTCTGAAGAATCATTTCAGGATAAACAAAAGAGATTTGATCCCGGTTATGAGAAGTCCGAGAAATTAAAAGAGTTGAAAAAGAAACTGGATTCGGAAAGAAAAGAACCAAGCCCTTCTACGTCCTCTAGTAGACCCACCCCTTCTCCAAAGAAACAACCCCCCTCACCATCGCCTACTATTTCACCATCTAAGGCCAAACCTACCAGCAGAGATCCCAGCCCCTACAGACACAGATCTTTTTATACCCCCATGAACACACCCACTCCTTCCCCCGTTAAACAAAAACCCACCCCCCTTCATACCCCCAAGCAATCACCGGCAAAAAATGCCGAGATGCCTCCTCCTGCTCCAAAGAGGCAAAGAAGCCCCACTCAGGAAGAAAGGAGGAAAAAAAGATTTATTTTCAATACTGGAGAGGAGGTATGCCGTATTTCCCCAGCCCAGGCAGAGAGAGCCAGGGACTACGGCAATAGAGTGAAAGAGCTAAAATACCTTCTCTCAATAAAGCAGTTCGCTGATTTGGACATTGAATATCCTCAAAATTTCCCAAATGCCCAGAGGGTCCTGACAGTTATTAGGTCAGGACCTGCGGCTAATCAAGCCTGGGCTATGGTGGAAGAAGCGGTAAATGCCTGTAAGATGGCTTTGCCCATCGCCATTGTAGAAAATGACAATTTAAAAAAATTACAACAGTTCTGTGCAGGGAGGGTCCCCGTTTTAGTTCATCCATCCCTGTATAGAGCTCTTAAATTGACCTTCCCCTGGGATATCGGCGGTATCTCCCAAGACGGCACCATCAAGAATGAGATGGGCCATGGGTCTATGGGAGACGCGGTCGGTATCCTTACCCCGACCATGTTTAATGCTGGTAAACAACCCTAATCGGACTTCACAATGGCTCTCTGGTTAGCTACGTTGAATGTGCGGGGCCTGAGGTCCGAGTCTCGCAGGGCGAGGCTCTCTCGTGACCTTCAGCGCCTCGGGGTGAATGTTTGTTGTGTGCAAGAGACCCGTTTTTCTTCTCATGACCGTGAGGATATACTGTCTAAGGGGTTCGCCCTTTTTTCAGCATGTTTTGATGGTCGTTCGAGGGGTGTCTCTTGGCTAGTGAGCAAGTCTTTGGAGGCTGCATGTTCCCTTGTCTTCGCAGATCCGGCGGGCAGGCTTTGTGTGCTGGATGTTACTATAAAGGATAAGGCTTTACGTCTCATTGGGGTTTATGCGCCCAATAGTCATGCTGAGCGGCCTGCTTTGTTTCGGCAGATCGAGCCGTTTTTGAAGACTTCTCGTCGGGTAGTCTTAGCGGGGATTGGAATGCCGTCCTTGACCCTGAGATAGATCGTATAGGTAAAACACCGGGTACTAAAAATCCTGATGTGAAGGCATTTCGGGACTTTATCGGCAGGTTTGATCTTGTCGATAAGTACCGGAATGAGCACCCTCAGGAGGTAGCATGGACTTGGACAACTAGTGGCGACTCGGCTCCTGGCTCGCTTGCGAGCTACCTGGACCGAGTGTTAGTTAGGAGAGTCGACGTAGGGCTCTTAGAGTGTCCAAGTTTCCATTATATAGTTTACACGGATCATAGGCTTGTCCGGGTCCGTGTAAACTTAGATAAGCCTAAGGTTAGATTGGCTGGTTACTGGAAATTTAACTGTTCACTTTTCGGTGAACAGGATTTCCGGGACCAGCTGCTACTAATGATTCAGAGGGAATTGACGGGGGCGGTTGTGGGTAACGCCTGGTGGGGAAAATTAAAATCAAAATTAGAACGTTTGCTGCCGATTTTAGTCGTCGACTCAATCTAGATAGACGAGCGGCGCAAACGGCATTAGAAGATAAAGTTGATCGGGCCGTCAAATCCCGTGTTAGTGGGGACATAGTCTTAGCTAAGGCAGAGTTGGCCTCCTTGCTTATCAAGAAGGATCAAGCTCTGGTAGTTAGGGCTAGGCTAAAAGAATGTCTTCTGAGGCGACGAATATGGCCGCAGAATTGCGTGCAGAGGAAAATCGGAACGCGGATAAGCGACATATAGCGTGCGTCACATTGCCGGATAAGCGGACCGTGACTACAAGCGCGGGCATATGCGAGGCCTTTCGGCTTTATTTTCAGGATCTTTTCACCAGGGAGCCCGGTCTGAGCTCTGCTCAGTTCGATGCCTATTTGGCTGACTTTCCCTGCCTTGAGGCAGCTGAAGCGGCTAGGTGCGAGGGTCCCATAACAGAGTCGGAAATCTGGGATGCGCTGAAGCAGGTTGGCCTGGATAAGTCTCCGGGACTAGATGGACTTCCCTACGAAGTGTACTTGAGGGCTGTCGCCCGTTTTTGTTCCTTTGCTGCAGCTGATTTACAACCACTGGATGAGGCAGGGTCTTTACCTCGACGCTTCACCAGGGGTGTGATCAAGTTGTTGCGTAAGGACAAGAACGGTGGGGATGGGTTAGGGAACTTTCGCCCTTTGACGATGTTAAATACTGACTTAAAGATTTTGGCGAAGATCTTAGCCAACCGTTTGCAGCTTGTCCTGTCTCGTCTGATTGGCCCCGAACAGACTTGTGCTGTGAAGGGCAGGACGATTCAGGATAACCTTCATATGGTACGCTTGATCTTAGAACAAGTCGACAGTGAAGCCGCGCTGATCAATTTAGATCAGTCCAAGGCCTTCGATAGGGTTGACCATCGGTTTCTGGAGGCTGTCCTGTCGGCGGCCGGTTTCGGAGCCGACTTTCGCTCCTGGATCCGGCTCTTGTATGCGACCCCGGTGCGCTGGTGGAAGTGAATGGGGTAAGGTCGGAGCCTTTCGTATTGTCTCGCTCCATTCGTCAAGGTTGTCCGCTATCGCCCTTGCTTTACGTTCTTGCGTTGGAACCATTCCTTCGCAAGTTAAAGGCGAATCCGGTCCTGCGCGGAATTACCCTGCCGGGCGCTACCACCTCGGCCAGGTATTCTGCCTATGCTGACGACGTTTCGGCTCTTGTGTCGAGCAGAGCCGAGATTGACGAAGTCAGCAAAGAAATAAGTGGGTATGAGATGGTGACAGGGGCCAGGATCAACCGTGATAAGTCTGTGGGCTTGCGGTTGGGTGCGTGGAAGGGAGTTTCTCTTCCCGGACCTTTCCTCTGGACGGATGGGCCGATCAAGATACTCGGCGTCTGGTTCGGTCCTGATCTCCAGTTGGAAATGAACTGGTCGGAGGTACAAGGGAAGGCCGAGATCGCGGTTAATCTGTGGTCTCGGAGGAGACTTTCCCTGAAGGGAAGGGCGGAAGTATGTGTTTCACACATCTATCCGATCCTCCTCTACCGACTCTCTGTGCTTCCACTCCCGTATGCCCGACTAATGCAATTAGTCAGGACCTTGTTCTCTTTCTTGTGGAAGGCAAGGCCCCTATGGTATCTCGCGAGGTCTGTTGCCTCCATCCCTCTGAGGGCGGTCTGGGGATGCCTAGCATTGAGATCCGTCAATATATGCTTCGCATTACTTTTTTAGACCGAATGTGTCGTGGGTCGAATGAGGAGGGTGCCTTTTGGAAAGAAGACGTCCAGAAACATTTTCCATCCCTGAAAAGTGTGCACTCGTGCGAACAAGAGGCCGGCCGTTTACCACGTGCCGAGTGCTCTTTTTATCGTGAATGTCGTCGCGCTCTGAAGCTCCTCTTACGGGTTTCGGATGGTCTCTCCAACGCCCAGGCGTTGTCTCGCAAGGCATTATATCAAGTTTTAGTTAGGGGTCCGTACAAGATGATCTGATTGGCGAGCTCGGTCTTACGAAGCGGGAGGCTCGCTCGATATGGCCTTGGGCGCCCGGGTTGAAATGTCTCAATAACGATGAGGCATCACTCACCTGGCTGGTGATTCGTGAAGCCCTCTGGGTCGGCAAGAGACTTTGTTCAGCAGGCTTGGAGAATTGTCCAAACTGTCGTCGCTGTGCGGGGAAGTCGAGACTATTGGTCACGCCTTCTTTCAGTGCAGGGCGATAGTGCCGTTGTGCAAGTTTCTTGAGGGCCTCATGGTTCGCATGCTGCATGGAAAGGTTTTTGTCCTGGATGCCAGTTCTGTTTGTAGCAATGTGGTGCCGCAGATGACGAAGGCTGAACACTATGTGTTCTGTTGCTTACTAGGGGTTATGAGAGTCGTGATTTGGACGACGCGTCAGAAGGGATTCCATGAGGGCGAGAAGTTCACTTCTTCCCAACTGATCTTGTTCTTTAAGCATCAGCTTAAAGTCAAGATCAGGACGGAAAAACGGCGGCTCACCTCATCGGAATTCAGCAAAAGGTGGGTGATTCTTGCGCGAATGTGCCGAATAAAAGGGGCTGACCTTGAGTGGCATTTGGATGCCGGTTAGGCATTAAGGATATTGTTTTCCTGGGTTGAACATAGGCAACCCATCCCGGAGTTAGGTTAGATTAGGTTTTTTGTATTTTTTCTTTTAGTTTTTTTTATTCTGGTAAACTTAGCTAAGGTGTATTTGCTCATTGGTCCCCTTTTTATTTCTGTCCCCATTTTTTTTCCCTTTAGTTTAACTCCCCATCCCTCCCTCGTTTTTTTTTTTAGGTGGTCAGTAATGTCAGTTCTCTGGTAGATGTGGGGCGCCTTTCGTTTCGTGTGTGTGTTTTTTCGTATTTGTTGTTGTGTATAAATGAGTGTGTGCCTGTGTGAGTGCTTGGGATGAATGAGTGTGGCCTTATTTTCATAAGTCCCGCATCGATTTCGTCCAGTTAACTGATATTTCTGCCACATTCAAGAGTTTGTGGGGGTTTTATTACTAACACAAATTTTATTTGGTTTCTTGTAAATATATTTTGTCATTTTGTATATATTCATTGGGGTTCATTTTTAAAAGTTGTTGTTTTTTATGCCCCCCCCCCACGGACAAATTTTTTTGTACATAAGGGGATTATTTAGGTTTTTTTCATGGAGTCAAAGAGGCATTTTGGTGTTTGTAGTAAGAAAGGTATGGATAAATGTGTTGTTTTGGTGAAAGGAATATTGTTCTGTATGATAGGGTCAGTGATTGTGGCTAGCTAAGTTTAATCTAAGACTAGTGATGACCGTCCTTCACCCCAATCCCCTTTTCGGCCTTGTGCCACATTTGTACATATGTGCAATAAATAATAGTCTAGCCAACTCGGTGTACTTGTTTTGCTTTTACACCGTTTTTGCTCCTGACCGGTGTTAGACATTTTTGCTGTCATTCGAAGGACTATTTTTTCTACCTTTTGGACTGCCTTATTTAGTTAAGTTTTTTGATTTAATTATTTACCTATTTTTGTCTCTCTTTTTTTTAAATTTGTCATTTTTCCGAACTTTCTTATTTTGACCTTTTGTTTTTTCCTTTTCATTTCCTTTCCCTTTTTACCGTTACTTTTTTTTTGTTTATTAGTTATCTCTGTTTTTATTTACGTCTAATTTTTCCAGTACCCACACCCCTGAGTTTATCGTTTTATTTTTTCGTTTCTCGTTTTTTAATTATTACGTGTTAATTATTTCTGTTACCCGTTAGAAAAAAAAAAAAAAAAAAAAAAAAAAATACGTGTTTATAATATTTGTTTGTAATTTCTGTCCCTCCTCTTTTTTAAACGTTATTGGGTTGACCGTTTTTTTTTTTTTTTTTTAGCCATTTTTGTAATTTGTAACTTTTTTGTGTTTCGTACGTTTTCTTTTTTTTTTCCGTGTATATTTATTAGTTTTATTGTGTAATTTGTAGCTTGCTTGTCTGTTGTACTTGTAATTTTGTTCTTTCTTCGTTTTTGTGAACCTTGTTCACATTTTCTCGTCTGTCCATTTGTTTTACCTGTTTACATTTTTTTTTTGCACACGTCCTTCTGTCTGTTGATATTTGTCTTGCAAACCTTTTTTTTTACCTCCCCTTTATTTTTTTTTCTCCTCCCTCCGCCTACAAGGCGGTTTCCCCCCCGTATTTACCCTCCCTTCCTTCTTATTATTTAATATGGATAAAAAAAAAAAAGAAAAAAAAAGCCACCCTCCTTTTTTGGCCATAAAAAAAAAAAGCCTAAAAAGGCTATACGTAAACACCTTTTTAATCCTACAAAGAAAGATCCCCGGACAAAGATAACTTAGAGGAATTTCCTGCGCTGGAAACTACATCCCCTAGCAACATTGATGCTGCTGGGGAAAAAGAAAATGAAAAAGAAAAAAAAAAAAATAATTAATATTTCTACGGAAGCCGAAAATGGCAATAATGAAAAGGACTCAACTATGGAGGCCAATAATGGCCAAATTTCAGAAAAATTCCAGAAAAAAACCGCAAACTGAGCCTGAGGCCGGGGAATCGCCCTCTTGTTGGTCGTCCCCCCTAAGTGCATTATCAATTTAGCGGAGTTCTTGGAGCGTGCCAAAAGTTACGCACACCTTGTTGTAGAAGGTGGGCTTTTGGAAGACCCCAAGAATTGAAAAAATTGACAAAAGAATAGTGTCTGTTTTCGTCGTGGACAAGCGTACGCGCAAAATTTGTCGCTCGACGAAAAACACAGTGTTAAAAGCACTGGAATCCTTTGGGTTCAAGCCCCTTAGAATAGTTAAGGGTGCTAAATTTTTCATGGGGACGTACTGTTGCCCACATCAGAAGATTGCGTCGCCGCGGCTAGCCGCGAGCTTATCAACAAAGAGATCATTTTGCGTACAGAGTACGAAGGCCGACGTAAGACCAGGTATACGAGGTCCCTCCTCAGGTTATCGGGGAACATCTCGCGGCGTTCTTCTCCCAGTATGGCGAAATTCTGGGAGCTTCCTGTGATAGCCTGAGCGGGGGGTGGAGCTTTGACATCATGTTGGACGAGAAAGCCTTCCGCTCCATCCCCAACTGTCTGGATGTTGGCGTCTTGAAATTACCGGTCATTGTGACGGGTCGAAGACCGGTATGCTGGAGGTGTGGAGTGACTGGTCATCTCTCCTCCTCCTGCCCAGAGAAGAAGGCCTCTGGAAGTCAAGCGCCAGTTACCCAAGATCCCCTCTGACCGCGTCTCTAAATTCCGCCTCGCCTGTAATGGGCGTACCAGCCTCCGGGACCGGGTCGGTTAATCCTCCGGTCGGCGCGACATCAAAAGCCACATTCCCCAAAGAGCCGTCGCCCGCTGCCGGTGCAGTTGTGGAGAAGGGGGAGGGGGAATGGCTGGTTGCTGGTAAGGCCAGAGGGAAGCGCCGGACAGCGGGTCCTCAGTCCCCTGATGCCCCTAGGAAGAACGGCACATACAGCCCCACTCCCTCTAACAACGTTAAGGGCGATGCCCCGGCCTCTGAAGAATCATTTTCAAGATAAACAAAAAAAGATTTGATCCCGGTTATGAAAAAGTCCGAAAAATTAAAAGAATTGAAAAAGAGACTGGATTCGGAAAGAAAAGAACCAAGCCCTTCTACGTCCTCTAATAGACCCACCCCTTCTCCAAAGAAACAACCCCCCCACCATCGCCTACTATTTCACCATCTAAGGCCAAACCTACCAGTAGAGATCCCAGCCCCTACAGACACAGATCTTTTTATACCCCCATGAACACACCCACTCCTTCCCCGTTAAACAAAAACCCACCCCCTTCATACCCCCAAGCAATCACCGGCAAAAAATGCCGAGATGCCTCCTCCTGCTCCAAAGAGGCAAAGAAGCCCCACTCAAAAAGAAAAAAGGAAAAAAAAAAAGATTTATTTTCAACACAGGAGAGGAGGTATGCCGTATTTCCCCAGCCCAGGCCGAGAGAGCCAGGGACTACGGCAATAGGGTGAAAGAGCTAAAATACCTTCTCTCAATAAAAGCAGTTCGCCGATTTGGACATTGAATATCCTCAAAATTTCCCAAATGCCCAGAGGGTCCTGACAGTTATTAGGTCAGGACCTGCGGCTAATCAAGCCTGGGCTATGGTGGAGGAAGCCGTAAATGCCTGTAAGATGGCTTTGCCCATCGCCATTGTAGAAAAACGACAAATTAAAAAATTACAACAGTTCTGTGCAGGGGGGGTCCCCGTTTTAGTTCATCCATCCCTGTATAGAGCTCTTAAATTGACCTTCCCCTGGGATATCGGCGGTATCTCCGAAGACGGCACCATCAAGAATGAGATGGGCCATGGGTCTATGGGAGACGCGGTCGGTATCCTTACCCCGGCCATGTTTAATGCTGGTAAACAACCCTAATCGGACTTCACAATGGCTCTCTGGTTAGCTACGTTAAATGTGCGGGGCCTGAGGTCCGAGTCTCGCAGGGCGAGGCTCTCTCGTGACCTTCAGCGCCTCGGGGTGAATGTTTGTTGTGTGCAAGAGACCCGTTTTTCTTCTCATGACCGTGAGGATATACTGTCTAAGGGGTTCGCCCTTTTTTCAGCATGTTTTGATGGTCGTTCGAGGGGTGTCTCTTGGCTAGTGAGCAAGTCTTTGAAGGCTGCATGTTCCCTTGTCTTCGCAGATCCGGCGGGCAGGCTTTGCGTGCTGGATGTTACTATAAAGGATAAGGCTTTACGTCTCATTGGGGTTTATGCGCCCAATGTTCATGCTGAGCGGCCTGCTTTGTTTCGGCAGATCGAGCCGTTTTTGACGACTTCTCGTCGGGTAGTTTTAGCGGGGGATTGGAATGCCGTCCTTGACCCTGATATAGATCGTATAGGTAAAAACCGGGTACTAAAAATCCTGATGTGAAGGCATTTCGGGACTTTATCGGCAGGTTTGATCTTGTCGATAAGTACCGGAATGAGCACCCTCAGGAGGTAGCATGGACTTGGACAACTAGTGGCGACTCGGCTCCTGGCTCGCTTGCGAGCTACCTGGACCGAGTGTTAGTTAGGAGAGTCGACGTAGGGCTCTTAGAGTGTCCAAGTTTCCATTATATAGTTTACACGGATCATAGGCTTGTCCGGGTCCGTGTAAACTTAGATAAGCCTAAGGTTAGATTGGCTGGTTACTGGAAATTTAACTGTTCACTTTTCGGTGAGCAGGATTTCCGGGACCAGCTGCTACTAATGATTCAGAGGGAATTGACGGGGCGGTTGTGGGTAACGCCTGGTGGGGAAAATTAAAATCAAAAATTAGAACGTTTGCTGCCGATTTTAGTCGTCGACTCAATCTAGATAGACGAGCGGCGCAAACGGCTTTAGAAGATAAAGTTGATCGGGCCGTTAAATCCCGTGTTAGTGGGGACATAGTCTTAGCTAAGGCAGAGTTGGCCTCCTTGCTTATCAAGAAGGATCAAGCTCTGGTAGTTAGGGCTAGGTTAAAAGAATGTCTTCTGAGGCGGCGAATATGGCCGCTGAATTGCGTGCAGAGGAAAATAGGAACGCGGATAAGCGACATATAGCGTGCGTCACATTGCCGGATAAGCGGACCGTGACTACAAGCGCGGGCATATGCGAGGCCTTTCGGCTTTACTTTCAGGATCTTTTCACCAGGGAGCCCGGTCTGAGCTCTGCTCAGTTCGATGCCTATTTGGCTGACTTTCCCTGCCTTGAGGCAGCTGAAGCGGCTAGGTGCGAGGGTCCCATAACAGAGTCGGAAATCTGGGATGCGCTGAAGCAGGTTGGCCTGGATAAGTCTCCGGGACTAGATGGTCTTCCCTACGAAGTGTACTTGAGGCTGTCGCCCATTTTTGTTCCTTTGCTGCAGCTGATTTTCAACCACTGGATGAGGCAGGGGTCTTTACCTCGACGCTTCACCAGGGGTGTGATCAAGTTGTTGCGTAAGGACAAGAATGGTGGGGATGGGTTAGGGAACTTTCGCCCTTTGACGATGTTAAATACTGACTTAAAGATTTTGGCGAAGATCTTAGCCAACCGTTTGCAGCTTGTCCTGTCTCGTCTGATTGGCCCCGAACAGACTTGTGCTGTGAAGGGCAGGACGATTCAGGATAACCTTCATATGGTACGCTTGATCTTAGAACAAGTCGACAGTGAAGCCGCGCTGATCAATTTAGATCAGTCCAAGGCCTTCGATAGGGTTGACCATCGGTTTCTGGAGGCTGTCCTGTCGGCGGCCGGTTTCGGAGCCGACTTTCGCTCCTGGATCCGACTCTTGTATGCGTCCCCCGGTGCGCTGGTGGAAGTGAATGGGGTAAGGTCGGAGCCTTTCGTATTGTCTCGCTCCATTCGTCAAGGTTGTCCGCTATCGCCCTTGCTTTACGTTCTTGCGTTGGAACCATTCCTTCGCAAGTTAAAGGCGAATCCGGTCCTGCGCGGAATTTCCCTGCCTGGCGCTACCACCTCGGCCAGGTATTCTGCCTATGCTGACGACGTTTCGGCTCTTGTGTCGAGCAGAGCCGAGATTGACGAAGTCAGCAAAGAAATCAAGTGGGTATGAGATGGTGACAGGGGCCAGGATCAACCGCGATAAGTCTGTGGGCTTGCGGTTGGGTGCGTGGAAGGAGTTTCTCTTCCCGGACCTTTCCTCTGGACGGATGGGCCGATCAAGATACTCGGCGTCTGGTTCGGTCCTGATCTCCAGTTGGAAATGAACTGGTCGGAGGTACAAGGGAAGGCCGAGATCGCGGTTAATCTGTGGTCTCGGAGGAGACTTTCCCTGAAGGGAAGGGCGGAAGTATGTGTTTCACACATCTATCCGATCCTCCTCTACCGACTCTCTGTGCTTCCACTCCCGTATGCCCGACTAATGTCATTAGTCCGGACCTTGTTCTCTTTCTTATGGAAGGGCAAGGCCCCTATGGTATCTCGCGAGGTCTGTTGCCTCCATCCCTCTGAGGGCGGTCTGGGGATGCCTAGCATTGAGATCCGTCAATATATGCTTCGCATTACCTTTTTAGACCGAATGTGTCGTGGGTCGAATGAGGAGGGTGCCTTTTGGAAAGAAGACGTCCAGAAACATTTTCCATCCCTGAAAAGTGTGCACTCGTGCGAAGAAGAGGCCGGCCGTTTACCACGTGCCGAGTGCCCTTTTTATCGTGAATGTCGTCGCGCTCTGAAGCTCCTCTTACGGGTTTCGGATGGTCTCTCCAACGCCCAGGCGTTGTCTCGCAAGGCATTATATCAAGTTTTAGTTAGGGGTCCGTACAAGATGATCTGATTGGCGAGCTCGGTCTTACGAAGCAGGAGGCTCGCTCGATATGGCCTTGGGCGCCCGGGTTGAAATGTCTCAATAACGATGAGGCATCACTCACCTGGCTGGTGATTCGTAAAGCCCTCTGGGTCGGCAAGAGACTTTGTTCAGCAGGCTTGGAGAAATATCCAAACTGTCGTCGTTGTGCGGGGAAGTCGAGACTATTGGTCACGCCTTCTTTCAGTGCAGGGCGGTAGTGCCGTTGTGCAAGTTTGTTGAAGGCCTCATGGTTCGCATGCTGCATGGAAAGTTTTTTGTCCTGGATGCCAGTTCTGTTTGTAGCAATGTGGTGCCGCAGATGACGAAGGCTGAACACTATGTGTTCTGTTGCTTACTAGGGGTTATGAGAGTCGTGATTTGGACGACGCGTCAGAAGGGATTCCATGAGGGCGAGAAGTTCACTTCTTCCCAACTGATCTTGTTCTTTAAGCATCAGCTTAAAGTCAAGATCAGGACGGAAAAACGGCGGCTCACCTCATCGGAATTCAGCAAAAGGTGGGTGATTCTTGCGCGAATGTGCCGAGTAAAAGGGGCTGACCTTGAGTGGCATTTGGATGCCGGTTAGGCATTAAGGATATTGTTTTCCTGGGTTGAACATAGGCAACCCATCCCTGAGTTAGGTTAGATTAGGTTTTTTGTTTTTTTTCTTTTTTTTTTTTTTTTATTCTGGTAAACTTAGCTAAGGTGTATTTGCTCATTGGTCCCCTTTTTATTTCTGTCCCCTTTTTTTCCTTTGGTTTAACTCCCCATCCCTCCCTCGTTTTTTTTAGGTGGTCAGTAATGTCAGTTCTCTGGTAGATGCGGGGCGCCTTTCGTTTCGTGTGTGTGTTTTTCGTATTTGTTGTTGTGTATGAATGAGTGTGTGCCTGTGTGAATGCTTGGGATGAATGAGTGTGGCCTTTATTTTCATAAGTCCCGCATCGATTTCGTCCAGTTAACTGATATTTCTGCCACATTCAAGAGTTTGTGGGGGTTTTATTACTAACACTAATTTTATTTGGTTTCTTGTAAATATATTTTGTCATTTTGTATATATTCATTGGGGTTCATTTTTAAAAGTTGTTGTTTTTATGCCCCTCCCCCCACGGACAAATATTTTGTACATAAGGGGATTATTTAGGTTTTTTCATGGAGTCAAAGAGGCATTTTGGTGTTTGTAGTAAGAAAGGTATGGATAAATGTGTTGTTTTGGTGAAAGGATTATTGTTCTGTATGATAGGGTCAGTGATTGTGGCTAGCTAAGTTTAATCTAAGACTAGTGATGACCGTCCTTCACCCCAATCCCCTTTTCGGCCTTGTGCCACATTTGTACATATGTGCAATAAATAATAGTCTAGCGAACTCGCCGATCGATTGCCTAATTAATCCACGACATTCAAAAACAGAATTTTACCGCGCATTTTTGACGAACTTCAACTGACTCACCTGAAACACTCAACGAACAACTATCGAAACTTTGAACAATATTTCTTATGCACATTGATTTATTCATTACTAAAAATAAGAAATACGAATCACGAAAACAAACACAGACACGTTCAAAGGTAGACTACTTTTAGCAAACTTTACCAAAAAAAAACTCTTATTATATATTTCAACACAAACACAAAATAACAAACATAACGACACAGAGACATCCAACATTTCAGCAACATATACAATTAACGCACGCAACAATACAAATATTAACCTTGTTTGTAAATATGTAATTGTATATAAATGTTTTATTTGTTTCGATCTATAAATGTCTCGTTTTTACTTTGTTTGAAATCTCATGTTTGTTATATATTTGTTTGGGACAAGGTTTAGACACACAACCGATCCGAACAAAATCCTTCTGATTAATTAAATGAACCACTTTTATACGGATAGACACTCAGTGATTTTAATTGTCTTTAATTATTGTATACTGATGCCAGTCAGACTACATAAAGTTTTGTAAATCCTTTTTTATTGTTGCTTTTCGTATTTACGAAGCTTTGGGCATTTCGATATAGTGTAATGGTTATGAAACTTGTATTGCTACATCAATGACAACTAAGTTGCGAATTCGACCCTCACTGGGTGCTACCTACTTTCGGTCTTGTGCCACATTCGAGCTATGATTAGTAAATCACTATTTACCATGCCTTTACATGTTTGAACCAAGAAGGTATCTATGAGGCATTCCATAAGGATCGAACTCATCATTCAGACTGAAAAATGCCGGTTTGGTGGAGCTCGTCACCATAAATAAAAACGCCAGAGAAAAAAACTGCGATTTACAACATGAAAACAAAAAATACGCTTTCTCTTTTTATATTAATATTTCAAAAGTTTTTGAGATATAAATATGAAGTTATGAAGCATGTTTAATTCGTTTTTTTTTTCTACCAGCTTGATCTTCAAGACTTGTATCCCCACTACGGAACTTCAGAAACTAGTGCGGTACTGTTTGATCACAAATGGACCCTTCACCCCATGATCTATCAATGTTGACAGCAATTTGAGAAGCATTATGACCAAGCTTGAACAAAAAAAGTAAATGCATTTTTATGTTCAAGATGAAGGGTATGTAATGTTTTAAGTTAAATTCTGAAAGGGATTGAAATAAAATCAACAAAGAGTACATTTTATTTTTTACAGTGATATTCCCCATTACAAGGCCCAAGAGCTACTCGAGGTAGAGGCTTACAGAGTAAGAGGCACGGTTTAAGTAGATACATGGTGAAGATAACAGGTTAAGATTGTAGTGATCAGGAAAACGCCATCTTGGGAGTAGATTCCGTACAACAGCGGTTCTCCGGAAGAAGCTGCTCGAGTGGAATTTACAAATGGAATACAAAGAAGACGAAGTGTGGTTCGTTACAATATGAATAGCATGGCGAGTCTTAGACGGGAAGGTTAGAACTGGTGGAATTCAGGAATGTCGTTTGTTTGAGCACTTTCCATGGAAATGGCGATAGAGTAGCAGCGAGAAGCTTTCAAAGTTTCATCTGTGAGGAGGAAGTGGAGTCTCTGATAGGCCATTTCCGGTCAAAACGTTATTTATGAGGTATTGACAGGGCGTAACGGTCGTGCGAATTGGAATGGCGTGATAAACAGAATTATGATAAGGTTATTTTTCTTAACACTTAAATAACATTATCCGAAATTATAATTCTCTGTTTTCTTTATATATACACGATTTATTTTCCCTATAATTTTCTTTCATTTTCCTACTTCATATCACAAAATTTTGCATTTGTTTTAACAATTTCCTATTTACAAATCTCAGATATTTATTTTATTCACAAATATTTATATTTAATTTTATTAACTGTTAAATTTTCAAATAAACCAAAGCGTTTCAAAGCTCCCTTGAGAACAGTTTTCACTTAATTTTTCAGTTGTTTTGATGATGATGGATAAAAAAATCCATTCAATATGGATAAATTATATATATATAGTTTTAAGGTATGCTATATTTATGGGTTAAAGTGCTCGATATCACGGATAGTGCGTATGTAAATATAAACTTGGACATTGAGGTCAACACGCAATGACAGCAGTCCTGTTTAAAAGGAATGGCCTGACGGTTGCGTTTAAGCATGAAACAGACTGCTACCTCTGGGTATTGACTTCACACTTCATATATATATATATATATATATATATATATGTATACTTCATATATATGAAGAAATATAGTCTTAAGATGTGGTATATTTATGGGATAAAGTGCTCAATATCAGGGATAGAGCGTGTAAATATAAAAGTGAACATAGAAGTCAACAAAGAAATGACAGTCTATTTCATGCTAGATGCAATCGTCAGGCGACGAGTGCTGTTATTTTTCTCGTCTATTTATATATATACGGGTCAGTGGTGCAGTGTGGGTAGTCTATTTTGGCTGCTATTTTACCGGAAGTTGTTTATTTGTGTTAAATTATTTTGCTTGCTTTTATTTATTTTCATGTTTTAATTTTATTTCTTATATATATATATATATATATATATTTTTATTTTTTTTTTAATCGGTGTTTTAATTAACGTAGTAAAAATTTGTATATCGCTTATTTAATAGTTTTGTTTTGGTTTGGGAAGATAATTAAAGCTATTTATTCAATTTTGGTGTTGATTGTTGTAGTCTGTTCTAACTATTATTTTGGCGGGAACAGTTTTGAATTTGTTTATTACTTCATGTATTTATTTGGATTGATTATCTTTATTTGTTTTTTCTAACGGTTAGTTTATCGGGATTAGTTTATTTATTTATTTGGATGGATTTAGGTCAATTTATTTTGTTATTATTTATTTGTTATACTGTATATTTTCAGTTAAGTTATCAAGCAAACATCATACCAACTGTTCCAACGGGCCTCGGTGACGAAGAGATTGCAAATCAGACTCAATATAGCGCCACTCGCTCACATATTCCGCTTGATAACCTAACTGTCTGGGTTTCAATTCTCGGTAGTGGATGCGCACTGCTGATGAGTCCCGAATATAGGACGAAACGGCCGTGCAGTGGTTTCTGCATTCTGTTAAGGTTTCTTTCAGACTTGATGAATTACTTAATTATATATATTGAAAAATAAAAAATATTAAAAAATGAAAAACTTCACACACACTCGGTTGTATATTAATATTCTTTCGTTTTTATTATTATTTCAGTTAGATTCCTGGACTAGTTTCGGCCAACATGGCCATCATCAGGAGAAAAAAAAAATTCTGCTTGCTGATAGCAGTGAACTACAGAAATGAATGTCTTGATGGAGAAAATTAACTTTTGTTTTTAGTTTTCATTTTTGTTTTTTTTAATTTTTTTTAACATGAATTTTGGTCAGTCATTGTGTTGGTCAAACAGTCTCTTTTAAGTCGTTATTTAAGATAAGAGCTGGATGGATTCATGCTGCTCTGAATTCCCTTGGTCATTTTGTCAGTTTTATTGGTTCTTGGAAAGGGGATGTGTCTCTATTAAGTGTGTGTGTGTGTGTGTTATTTGGTTCTAAGGGAGTGAGTGAGTATGATGTGTGTAAGCGTGTATATTACTATGGGTGTGTGTTATCATTTGGCTCATTAGGGAGGGAGTGAGTATGATGTGTGTAAGTGTGTATATTCGTGTGGGTGTGTGTATAAATGTGAGCATGTCTGTCTTGTGTGGGTGAGAAATGTGGGTAGGTCCTGATTTGTGGGGTTATAAATTAATACTATCTATATTATTAAATTTATGATTAAGCCCGGCTGGATAGTGCGTTTTTAAACGTTGTATCCATTTACTTTCATGGAACTCTAAAATCTTTTTATGTTATCTGCTCTGAACTTTTCTATTCTCTCAATTATAATGGATTTGGTTTGGGTTTTAAAATCGTGTTTTTCTAGGCGGAAATGTTGTTCTACAGGTAATAATCTTTCACGGGGAGTCGACTTAATTCGATTGCGATAATTATTAATTCTGTAGTGAAATGGCCATTCAGATTTTCCTACATATTGTTTCTGGCATAGTGTGCATTCTAGGAGGTAAATTATGTTATGACTTCTACAGTTAGAATCGTGGTAGATTTTGAAAGTAGATTTCGTGACTGAGCTAGTGAATGAATTCGTGTGTCTAATGTGGTTGCAACATGCTTCTTTTTGTTGTTACATGGTTGGGAAAAAATCCTGTTGTTTTTTGTTGTTGGTTTATTACGGATTACCTTGACCCTTTGAAATGTGGTTACTACCTATGATTTCTTTTAGGTTCTTAGGTCTACGATATGCTAGAAGGCAGGGTTCCTCAAACAATTTTTAGGTCTGGTTTGTGATGTAGTATTTCCCAGTGACTTTTGATTATTTGGGACAGTGGAGACAGAGTGGGGCTGAAAATGGTTACTAGAGTAATGCGAATAGATTTATTTTTAATCTTGTACATTGGGGTGTCTTCTCTGGGTGTGGAAATTGCTTTATTCATTTGTTCCCTGATTATGTGTTGTTTATAGCCCCGTATTGTGAATTGATGCTCCAGATTTTGAATGTGTTTATTTAGTTCTTCATTGTTGCAGCATATCCTTCTGAGTCTAAGTGCTTGTGAACAGGGAAGATTCTCTTTGAGGTGTATATATATATATATATATATATATATATATATATATATATATATGAGTAGTGCTCATTATTTTCGGGGATAGAGCATTTGTAGATATAACATTTATAGATATATCAATCAACATTGCCTGTTGAGGGTCAGTTTTATGTTTTATGGCGAGAGTGTTCAGATGAACTACAATGCTCAGTTCTACCATTACTAAGCTTCACAGCTAAGACGAGAGTCAGGTCACTCACATTGTAACGAACCACATTCATTGCCTTCATATTCCATCTGTTCAATGTAAGCTCCACTCGAGCAGTTTCTTCCCACGAACCACTGCTGTGTGGAACCAACTCCCAAGATGTTGCTTTCCCGATCACTACAAGCTTAACCCGTTCACTCTAGAGTTAATCATTATCTTCCACACATATCCGCATAAGCTTTTCCTCTTACTTTATAACCCTCTACCTCGAGTGGCCCTTGAGTCTTGTACAGAGTGAACATCATTGTGGAAAAAAAATCAATGATCAATTTTAAGCGAACATTAGATTATCAAATATATGCGGAAAGACTGACGGTAAGGGGTTGTATCTTCATTTTAGTAGAGATTTAGAAACAAAGAATACATGTTGAAAGTAAGTTAGTGCAAGTACACACAATGTCGTTTCGAACAAAGAAAAAAGTAACTTTTGTAATGACACGAATAATCGGGGTGGTTGAAATAAGCGGGGGTGACCGGAATATACTTGTGAGTGATTGGAATAATCGAAATCGTGATTACAATAAGCAGGAGTTCTGGAATAAGCGGAAAGTGGTTGTAATAATCGGGGTGGTTGTAATAATTTTTTGATTGGAATAAGCGGAGGTGGTTGTAATAATCGTGGTAATTGGAAGAAGCGGCTTTAGGAATATTTTCAAGTTTTGGGAAATTTTATTATTATTAGGAAATCAGTTTCGCAATTCTAAATGAAGATTTTCTTAGAATTTTTTTTTTTTTTCTAAGAAGTTTCCACAAAAATAATTAAGTGGTGGAGTGAAAGAACTGAATTAAAAAAAATTGCCAAAATTAGGGAGTAGTGTGGGGGTACGATTATTGCAAACCGGAGAATACTTTTAAAAAATCCTGGCACTATTAATTGTGAAAAGTCATCGTTTTAATTAGTAGCACAAGTTAACCCATGTTATTTGAAAAAGAATCCCGAAAATTTCCGAATAACAGAAAAGAAAAAATTATTAGCCCTGCGTTGCTAAAGGTCCACCAACTTGTATTATTTACATTATTCGGACTGTTATTCTCATCTTCATTGCCATATTCACAACATTTCGGGCGCCTCAAGGACACATAGCATAGAGGATAAAGACGTTGGTTAGATCCAGTGACTAAACCCAAAGAGTTGTGAGTTCAATACCAGGCCACAGCAGTGGTGAACCAAAAACTTGGGGAGTTGAGTTAAAGGGAAATAACTGAGACATTCGGAAGAGGCATGGTACGTGGACCTAGAAAAGTCTACCTCGGTGGACGAAATAAAGACTTCGGTTCGAAATTCCAATCACCCGAAAAAGGCCGTAGCGCACAACAGCCGAAACGTTGTGAATATGGAAATGAAGATGAGGATAACAGTCTGAATAATGTAAATAATACAAGTAATCATAATGCCTCATCTGCCAATCTTGACGACTTTAACGTGGATCTAAATAGGTATTTACTCTGGTCTCCCCACTGAACCCGGATGTGACACGTGGGGAACCCGAGCGCGTACAGCTGGGCCAAGAATTACCCAGCCCCCGCATCCGTCAGTTGTGCTGGCATGGGTATGACAACCGATTCTCCGTCTTTAGCCTGTGGATCTAAGTATTTCGCACCTTCGAGATATATTCCCACTAAATATGTTTGTTAGCTATTCGCTGATTGGATAGTTATAATTCTTTTTGATTGGTTAGAACAAATTCAAATATTTTCTTTTGCACATATATTATGCTCGAAGTAAATAGAGCCTCTTGTTTGCTATAAATATTAGATATTGTATTAAATATTAAGTATATAACAAAATAGCCATTTGGTACTTTTGTAATTGTCATTTCATAGGGGCTGTTTTATAATCCTTGTCAGAAATCAGGCGTGTCGAAAACGTTTGTAGGTGGCATATCCAAATTACGTTTTATTGTACAATGTTTAGTAAAGCATTTCATACTTTGCAGTAGATCAAGTTTGAAAACTACGCAAGTTCTGAAACGTGAAAAGTCAGAGGTCACATTTTAGAAAAGGGTAAAATTTTTACACAACTTTTCATCACTGAATCTACGCGTCGCATTACACTCGTAATTAAGTCATATAAACAAAGGCAGACAACATGACATAATCTAAGAAATTACTAACAGAAATGTAAACCATGAATTATAAGTCTTAAAAATCTACTTCTGAGTTAAAGCCGGCAACAGTAAATTTACTTAAACTTTATGCACTTTTCTTGAAATAAAAAAAATTAAAACAGCTTTTTGAAAATCTGCGATCTCTCTCTTTCTCTCTCTCTTAGTCTGTTCTTCTTATGCATGTATGGGTGTTGCCATGTTTGTTTTAAGTATTGCAAGTAATTTGCTGATTTCAAGAGCCATTGTCATTCTCACGAGAACTAAAAAACCATTGATCAAACTTATCAGCGATGGTCATAGTCGTTCAGCGAGTCGACAGCCATCAAGTATGTATATATAAATTTAGTCTGTTCTTTATCTATCTATCTATCTATCTATCTATAGATAGATAGATAATTGAAAGCTATACATGTCTTCTCTATTTCTGTTTTGTGTAACATGTTTGTTTTTCGGATGCATACTTTTTGCTTGGATGAATTCAGGTCGAATATTTGTTTTTCTGGGCTTAGTTTTAAACAATCTTATTTAAGTTAAAAATTAAACAACAAACTTACACTATCCAAAAGTTTTACAACACACGCATCATTGACCCCACCTCTGCAAAAAAAAAAAAAAAAAGATTATACCTTTTACAAATTTAGGAAATTGTTTGATAGCACTAATCTTTGAATCTGTTTCTTAGCTGTTGAGATAATTCTCCAACAACTGGTGTAGAAGCTTTAGTCCGATTTAAAATTAGGAAAATCCCTTAAAAGTTTGCACCTCATACAAGAACCGTTTATTTCCATTTTATAAGAATTATTTTTTAGTTATTTTCTTCACGATAATTTAATCTGGTACAAAGCCAACATAATAGGGTATTTAGTGGGAATACGGTAGCTAGCTTGCGAGACTGGCTTGTTAATCCATGTTCCACGGTGAAGCACTAAAGTTATCTTTTACAAGGGAGAAATATATATTAACTTTAGATCGTTTTCACACACACATACACACACATACACACACACATAATATATATATTTAATTTATTTATTAAAATAAAAAAAATTGTTAAAAACGTATATATTTCTCATATTTGAGTAGATGTTCTGTTTTTATTATTAAAAAGTATATTTATTTACATGTACCAGCATGAATACTCGAGAAATCTTCTTAGAAAAAAATGTGTCCGCCGGCAGGATTCGAACTTGCGTCTCCTAGGGGAAGCCGTCATTAGATCCGACTTACCGTGAGCACTCGGGAAAGATATGTGTTCAAAAGCACTATTCGGGCTTTGTTTGATTAGGAGGTCCTACGCTGACCAAAAACCACCTGACATCGACCTCTCTTTGGACATATACCCTCCTTGGAATTATTACTGATAATTACCAAGTGATATATATATATATATATATATATATATATATATATATATATATATATATATATATATATATATATACACACACCAAACGAAGGATAAAACCCCATATAAACATATATGAGAACAGATGGACCTACGTGACAGTCACCTATAATTCCAGCCCATATAATAATGGAGTAAAGTTTTAGTCATCAAAAATAGCCGCAATAGAGGAATATTGCATAGTTACTCTCATAATTACAGGACTGAAAGAATAATAATAATACACACACACACACACACACACACACACACACACACATATATATATATATATATATATATATATATATATTTCTAAGAAGAAAAATACAGAAAAAACAAACAAAAATCTTAATATGCAATTATGCTGTATTAATGTTAACATAAAGTCGACGTCGGACGTTTCGGTCTATTTAAGACCATCTTCATGACAATTTTCATTTAAACATAATTAACATTAGAACATATAAAAAATTTTAACACAAAAGACGATGGACATAAGAGCCCAACTAATCCAAACAGATAACTAAAATTTTTATATAAGATCAGCGTTCCGTTTAAATATGATCACGTCGTCATCACGTGGGCGATGTTGTGAAAACGTATTCGAAGATGATTTCCAAATATTAAAATATTAAAAAAGTCGATTGAACTATTTTATATAAACAGTTCAAGAAATCCCTTCCGTTGATATAGGAATACGTAGAGATCAATAGGTTCTTATATCTTCATACAAGCTTGAAGTCCTTCACGTTACAAAGCAAATCAAAAATGATTTCAAAAACGACGGAACAGTTCTAAAAAACAGTTCGATAATAAATCCTTTCCTTACTTGATCAATAGATTCTTATATTCTCGTCCAAGCTTGAAGTCTTCCATGTTATAAAGTAAATTCAGGTTTGTATTTGTTTTTTCTGTATTTTTCTTCATACTGTCGGATCTATATCCATATATTTGCTTATATATATATATATATATGTATATATATATATATATATATATATATATATATATCTATCTCTGATATTGAACACTTTAACCCATAAATATAGCATACCTGAAAACTATATTTGATTATATATATATATATATATATATATATATATATATATATATATAAACGAATAACGAAAAAATATAATTTTTTTCTTAGCTGATGGACTTTATCAAGGTAAAAGTAATTATTTTATTTTGTAACAAGTATTTAGATAAAAAAGGGAAAATATTTTTAGTTTTTCAGAATTTTTAAATGAAAGAAAGTTCATAAATATGCATTAGGCTAATTGAAAGTCAAATTATGGATGATGCTAAGTGATGTAATTTCATGTCTAAAAAAACGACTGTCTTTGAGGACACATGGCACAATGGATAAAGGCATTGGTTAGATCCAGTGACAGGACCTAAAGTGTGTGAGTTCAATACCCTATTAAGGCAGTGGAGAACTTTCAGAGAGAAATTAACAGGAGATAACTGATAACTGACATCCATTAAACATGGCACGTGGAACTAGAACAGTCTACCCCAGTGAGCGAAATAAAGAGTTAAGTTCGACATTCCAACCACCTGAAGAAGGTCGGAGCGTACAACGGCCGAAACGTTGTAATAAATATGGCGACAAAGATGAGGACAATAGTCCGAATAATGTAAATAATGTACATAATACCTCATCTCAGAAATATAGACATATATATATATATATATATATATATATATTATAATTAATTGATTTAAAAATATGGTTATTTTTTCGCAAATAAATAGCGAAAATAACCATATTTTTTAAATCAATTAATTTATAATATTAATGCTCTGTAAATTTACATTGAGCACTATTTTGTAAAAATAAAATATCTATAAGAACACCGGATTTTATATCTTACTGTTCTTTCTTTTTATTTATATACATATATATATATATATATATATAATCATACCTGGGTATGTTACAGTTTACATCAAAACGTTAAAGATATCGATACGCTCTATTCTCAGATTAAAATGACGTTAAAATGACGCCTGAATGTTAAACTTTGTCTCTCATTCACCATTTTATCCCTTTACAATGGGTTGTTGTCCATAAAGCATGTAACAAAATCTTGCAGACAAACCTCTCGACCGGGACTAAGGGGGGGATTTATGGCCTTTGTTATCTTATTAGCATTTGCTTTTTTCCTACCTACATCTATATACGTTACAAACAATATGTTACCGTCCGGGTTATGACGATAAACTACGTCCAACAGCAAGGTCTATGATCAGGAGGTGTTGAGGAGCATGGAACCACTTCTTAATTGATGGTGTTCCCAAGTCCATCCTGACCCAGGGTGGTAGCACTTATTAGGCTCTCAACTATGGGCAAATAGTTAACTCCCCAAACTGGGGTCAAAACACTATGAAAATGTAAACATGTTTAATACCAGAAATACTTTGTAAAAAAATTATTATCAGCAATAAATTTTTGAAGAAAAAATATTACCAGCAATACATTGAAGAAAAAAAGCATTACTAGCACTAAAAATTGTCGGCATTAAATAATCCATTGTGGTTGATATGCCGTAAAACAAAACGAACCAAACCAAACAATATATTGTCCATATTTATCTATCTGCATATGTTCTTTCGACATATCTAATGTATTAGTAAATATTTTTTGATAAATAGATAGAAATCTTTTTATATCGAAATGTATAAAATTATATACATTTTCTTTTAAGTTTCTAATCGATTTATAAAATTTTTTCAATTGGTTTATTTCCATTTCTACACTTAGAGTTTTTATACATATTATCCAGTCTTTTTGTTTGTCTTTCCAATTTCACTCTTAACTGGGTTTATTAGTCTACCTGGGTGCTCGGTTGTAAAATTGCCCTTATGTTATTTAATTATGATGCATGCAGAATTGGAAAGATTCGGTGTCTAGACGATTAAACATCGGTCTTTCTCGGCTACCTTTTAAATGTACCTTTAGATTCAGCTCTCAGTTTTTTTTGCTGTTCAGTTTGTTACGAGATTTTAAAAATACCGAACATCACTTACTGATTACCAGATACAATATTCGCTTGAGAAAATCAGGAAAACACATTATTTGAAACATCGGGATTTAAATAACAATAATAAAGATACTAGTCTGTATATCTGTTACAAGATAAAGTATTCGAATCACATTTCTTGCGTTGTTTTGGAATGTTTCAAGATACGCGTAACATGTCGTTCAATAAACTCTCATATAAACAACAAAAAAACGATTTTTAAGAGGACAAAAATAGGAAAAATGTTTAAATATAGGTAAATGACAAGTAGTAGGCGGAGGAAGAAAAGAGAAAAGGAAGGCGGGGAGGGATAACTCATTGAACTGAAACTTTTGAGAACGAGCCAGGAATCACGTAGCGAGTTCAAATTACAGTCGAAGTCACTGATATCTCTTTTACGTAAAACTTTTTTGAAAAAAGTACATAAGTGTCGTTCTTTTTGTTTACTGACCACTGACAGTTATCTTGAGGCCGCCTTGTAAGTAGCTGACACGAAAAAGACGTGGAAAAATACAATAACATAAGTACATGGGTGTCTACGTTTTCTCAAATATCTACCAAGTAATAACTGTTATATCTACAACGAACAATTACAAATCTTAGCAAACCTAAATAGTGCTATTTATATTCATATGAGAAACGTTAGTACTAGGAGTATATGTGATAAATGCCTAACTTCTACTACTTTGTTTTACTCATTTCCTGCAAAGGAATCCAATAAAACCAGTAAGAAGCAAGGGCTTATTAAGTGTGAGAGAATATGAGAAAAAACATTATTAAGGAGAGAGAACAATAAAAGAACGACAAGACATAAAGTAATGATTGACATTGCATTTAAATTTTTGAAGATCCAAGTTGGAAAGCTAGAGGCTGGAAGAGAGTTCCACCCTCCAGAAGTGCGAGAGAAGAAATTTTTACCATAAAACTTTCGGTTACATCTAGTAACTTCCACTGTAAAATGATGAGACCTAACTGTCAACCTAGTAATGCGCTTAAATTCCTAGTCGAGGCACGAATGAAGAAAGCTGATTAGAACTATTACCATGAAAATATTTTTAGAAAAGGCAGAGAGAAGCTACCTTATGGCGATGGGAAAGTGACTGTCAGGTCAAGACCCATAACATTCTTTGGATTTTATCTAGAATGTGTAAATATATAGCAGAAGCACCAGACCAGATGTGACAGCAATATTCAATGCATAGACGAATGGTAAACTTATAAATATGTAAGATGGATTCTGGCGAGAAAAATTGTCTAACATAGAACAGTGAATCACCTTTCCTAGCAAACGGACCCAGCAATTGACAATATAACCTACCACTTCATGTCAGCGGAAAAAAAACGTTACCCCGAGAATGTGCAATGAGTCACTGGGGTTAGCATCAATATATACTGATGGTAGGCAAAAAAAAGATTCTCTCAGGTCGATTAAAAGAGAGTAGTTTTTTTGGAGGCGTTAGAAAAGTCTTCCATTTGCTTTCTGTAAGAATAAACTAGTACAGTTCCTGTCGCTTTAATCTATTCTTTTTACAGTAATGTTTAATGTAGATAGTTACAGACTAAGAGGCACAGTTTATGGAGAAGACAACTGTTACCACTAGACTTGAACAGGTTAAGTTTGTAGTGATCGGGGAATCATCTCAATTCCACGAAGCAGCGGTTTGATGGAAGAAGCTGCTTACATCTTACCAATGGAATACGAAGGGAATGAGGGTGGTTAGCTACAATGGGCGTGGCATAGCGGGTCTTAGCCGTGGAGGTTAAAACTGATTTTTTTAGGGTGTAAGAAAATCATCTATTTGTATTATATTTGCTGAATCCAAAATCTATGTTGCACTTCATGGGTTTTTTTTATAAAAGATTCATGATGTCCAAGAGCCACTCAAGGTAGAGGGTTACTAAATGAGAACAAGTAAGTGCACATTATGAAGATATGTAGGATAAATAACGGTTGTCCGTAGACTTGAAGAGGTTAACATTGTATTTGTCAGGTCAAACATCCTTTCGGGAGTCCGTAGCCGTTCTTAGAAGAAAAAGATGTCTGAGTAGAACTTTCTTCTTACTAATGGAATACATAAGGAATGAGAAAGAATTGATGTTGTGTACATAGCATGCCAAGTGCTAGCTGTGAAAGTCTGAACTGCTGGAGCTAAGGAATGTAGCTCGTAAGAACATTAGTCATCGAAATAGCGACTGACTTGCAACGTTTCTTTTGTGGAAAGGTGTGGGATGGTGCAGGTGGGAAATAATTAATCCCGATAAGGCCGTGTAAACAGTTTTGCACTCTGTTAAGGTTGGAAAGTGAGGATTAGGCTGCTCTAGACCAGATATGGCTGCAATAATCCATTTTTGGTCTGATCTGATCAAGTAAGAGTCAAATCAGACCAAAGACGGAGTATTGCTGCCATATCTGGGCTCAAAGGTAAGCGGCTTACGAAATTTAAATAATTTTTATACACACAGAGCAGTCTACATAACTGTAAATAAAACGAATTTGGGATGCATTAATTCTTGTATTAAACAATTATTTTTAATCTTAAATAAGCAAAGTTCGGATTGGATATACGATTAGTGTAATGGCGTTATGACAAAACACTGTAATCGGCATTGGATGAATTAGACATTCTCAGAATAACTCGAACTATACAAACTACAGTATTTGAGATTACTGAGGATGGTGCTGGAAATATAAATAGACTTTCAGTTTATCGATCTCCAGCGATAACCACTAGACATCTAGAGTAAACATGCAAAAGCGGAAAATAGCAATTATTTCTAATCGTGGAGAAAATAACATGGATGTTGAATGTCATCAGTACACAAAGACAATAAACAAAGTACAGCAGAAATAAGACAATGAAATTGTTAGGCGTATCCGTATGGCCAATCAGCGGCACCAAATGACAACAGTTTCCACGGTCCACTAAAGAAACCATGACGTATTTCTTATCGGAGGTGTCGTCACACATAACGAAACAAACGCAGCTGAAAGCCAAATCGACATTGCTGAATCTCTTGTTTCTCAGCCATGATACCCACAAAGTTCGTCACGTTACACTTACTCATATATCAAACATTTACCGATGCTTACTGCCAAATGTTCACTCCATGTGAACTGGTTATTTCCGATCGCTATAGTTATCGCCAAGTCCTCGGTTGGAAGAATTTTAATAATGTTAATTTATTCTGGAAACAATGTCGAAATTTACAAACATGAATGAACCCCATTTAAATGTAATAAAAATTATCTTTGTTTAGAGCATCATTAGCGGCAATGGCATCAGCCTACTGTAAAACCAATTACTTTATTTCTTACTGAAATATCAAATATTTTTCCGTTCTTAACTTCCAGAGAGCTCTCGCGCGTCTTACACTAATGACCTCGAGAAAGATCATTAGTGCTAGACGCACTCTTCTCTTTCTATCTAGTGATTTAATGGATCACTAGTTATTCTAAAATAAATCCAGATTTAAAACCGTGGAGAAAGCACTGAAAAATCACTCCCCCATCTTTTCCAAGAAGCTGTGGCAATTAACAGATGTTAAATACAAGAAAGTCTTAAATGAACTTTGTATTTGGGCTTCTTTCAAAGGTTGATTAATTCGTTTATTTTTAGCGGCATATCAGCCTTTGTTGGTTATTTAATGCCGAAATCTAAATATTTTGAGCACAATTTTATGGCTTCAACTAAATATATTTTGAACACAGTTGTATGCTTTCAACTACAAATAAAATGTATTGTTGGTAATTTTACGATAAATATGTATCGTTGGTAGTTTTTTTTTATATAAAATGTATTGCTGGTAGTTTTACTATAAAAATGCATTTTATACTTTCATAGTGTTTTGTTTTTGTTTGGAGGGGTGTCACTATTTGCCCATAGCTGGGACCCTAACAGAGTCAGGGTAGGCCTGGGAGCAACAGTATTTAAAAGGTGGTTCCATGTTCCTCAAAACCTCCAATTTCCCGATCAGAAGCCTTACTGCCGGATATAGGTCTATTATTTCAAACAAATCCCCACTCTTAAAATGCCCCAACCAGTTTTGGACAGTAGGATATTTCATTTCCTTCTAGTTCTTGAATTATGCAAGTAATTTCAGTGGATTTGGGTAAAGTTTAAAATAGTGACTCAAAAACGACAAAATTTCAATATTTGAATCTGCCAATGTGTTGTGTCGTGTCAGACAATTCTTCAAGTTAGAATCCATGTGACACATTTATAAATCTACCATTTATCCGTACATTGAATATTGCTACCATATCTAATCTGGTGACCCGGCTATATATCTCGAGATTCTTGATAAAATCCAAAGAAAGGTTTGTAATATTATCGGCAGTAACCTGGCATCTCGACTTTAGTCACTTTCTTACCACCGTGGCGTCGTTTCTATCAATGCTTTCTTTAAATATTTTCATGGCAATCGTTATTCTGAGCTTCCACCCCCCTCCTTGCTATTTCGACCAAATGAATTTAAGTGAACTACTACATTGGTTACTTGATTTAATCGGTTTCATGTTGAAATAGCTAAATGAGATCCTAAGTTCTATTCTAATCCTTTCTTGTATTTCACGCTTTTGAAACTCTCTTGCTTTCATGCCACCTACAATCTGCAAAAATTTAAATGCAATGCCAATCGCCATTTTCTGTCTTTCTGAATCCTGTTCTTATATTATCATTTTTCTTCACTAAAATCTTCTCATTTTCTTTTCACTTCCAATAACTCCTTGTGTCTTAGTGGAATTACAACCTTGCTTGGGGTGAAATGATTAAAAACATTAGAAACAAAATATACAAAATATAGTATTATTAATAATAATTTTTATTTATAAACAACTGAAGATACTGCTACTGCTAGTAATATTAATAATAATAGTGATCAATAGTGATTTTCTTATTGATATAGTAGATCTTGCAGATTGTAATGTATCTTTGAAGATCATCAAAATACAATTATCTTGAAATCGATATCTCAAAACTTTACGATGCACACGGACCAAACAATCAAAACTAATCGCCCAGTGACATTTTATCAAAAGCTGTCACTATAGCAACAAGGCTTGACATTTTATGAAAACCTTGTCATGCCTTGTTGATATAGCGACAGGCTTTGATAAAATGTCATGCCTTGTTGATATAGTGACAGGCTTTGATAAAATATCATTCCTTTTTTGATATAGTGACAGGTTTTGATAAAATGTCATGCCTTGTTGATATAGGGACAGCTTTTGATAAAATGTCACTATATCAGCAAGGCATAATATTTTATCAAAACCTGTCACTATATCGCGCGCACATTTGACTGTGATACGTGTGCTTAGTATACTTTCATCAAACTGGGTGACATGACAAATAAATTGACCTACTTCGTACCACAGCGCCATTTTGTTGGTGTCTTTCTCTTACACTCCATGGTTTCTAATAGGACATGCATATCTGAAGCATTCACATCTGCTACAAAATGAAATTTCCCCCATCATGCAACAGGTTTCACGTCCTTCTCATTGTCGAACACATACTCATAAGTTGTCATCTTCTCAGACAAAGCTGAGCATAATATTATCAAGCAAACAATACAAAAGAACTCTTTTAAAACACTAAACCAAACGATATCATTAACTTCTTAACGGAAATTCAAATTTATATCAAAATATGAAACTATAAAAATTCCTAACAAAACTATATAAAACATTTAATATATTTCGAAAGCCGAAAAAAAGAAAATGAACTCTTCAGACTTCATAAAGATCTCTAAAAATAACTATTCAAACTGCAATAACCAACTTGTATCTGATACTGAAGACAAAATATCTTGTATTAGAATACAGCATATTTAATAACTGATTAAAAAAGAGAAAAAAATCACTAATTAATCTGTACCCAAAACCTAACCCTAACCCTAATACTTAACTCTAACCCTAACCCCTAACCCTAACCCTAATCCTTAACTCTAACCCTAACCCTAATCCTTAACTCTAACCCTAACCACTAACCCTAACCCTAATCCTTAACTCTAACCCTAACCCCTAACCCTAACCCTAATCCTTAACTCTAACCCTAACCCTAACCCTTAACTCTAACCCTAACCCTAATCCTTATCTCTAACCCTAACCCCTAACCCTAACCCCTAACCCTAATCCTTAACTCTAACCCTAACCCTAACCCTAATCTTTAACTCTAACCCTAACCCCTAACTCTAACCCTAATCTTTAACTCTAACCCTAACCCCTAACCCTAACCTTTAACTGTAACCCTAATCCTTGACTCTAACCCTAACCCTAATCCTTACCCCTAACCCTAACCTGATCGACATATAACATCAAGCTATACTCAAATCAACCACGATTCAAAAAACTTTACCTGTTTGAAGGGCCGATAAGCAAAAACCAAACAAAACAATTAAATGATTCCCCAAAATTTTGTTTACGTTAGAATTTACTTCCAAAGTTATTTCAAACAAGCTTGATTTTTAAAAATTTTAATCTGTGTACATCTTACATACTATTAAAATCAATGCTACCTATAATATGATTACTTTTGTACAGTTTGTACAGAACTTGTTACCTCCCTTTAATAAATTACACTTTCTTAATTACCTGTATGTTATGTAACTTTGCGCGATTCTTGAAACCAAGCAGTTTTTCCTTTCAGTAGTAGAACATTGGTCTTGGGTTTTTCTTTGAAAATTTAGGTAATCAACACATTTCATTTTTTTTATAGTAAGTAGCGAACATGGAGAGCTACACGGATGAATTCCCCCCCCCACTCATTTTTAAAAAAAATAATTTCAATATTGGTTCGATTATTAATTATGTAATAATTTTTACTGTTGTTGCTTACAAACTGAGAGCTTTTCAAATAACTCCAACTTCCTTTCTATCGTCGATTTATATGTTTCCTATTTTTGTGCTAATTCAGGATCGAGGTTTACTGAAAAGGGAATGTAATGCTAAGGATGATAGATAGAGATTGACCTTTGACTTGTTCAGGGAAGCTTTTACGCGGGAGTCTGTTCTATGAAATAGCAGTTCTTGGGAAAGCTCTACTCAAATCTTAGAACTTGTCTGAGTAAAACATGCTCCTTACAATTGAAATACGGAGGAAATGAAAGGGGTTCGATTTCGTGTGTGGAGTATGACGTGTCCTAGCTGTAAAGGTCCGAACTGGTGTAACTAAAGATTGGAGGTCATTTGAACATTTGCCATGGAAATAGCGATAGGATAGCATATGTGAGAAAGGCACTGCAGAGTTGGACAATAGTTCTTTCTATACAAGATTTTCCAAGTCTGTGATGGTTGTAACGTGAGAATTGCGCAATTCTAAAACACAGATATGGAAGCAAGACTTTTGTAGATATAAAGCATGACAGAAGGAGTCGGATACTTTAGAATGAAACAACACCAACAACACACGCACACACACAAACACATAAACACACACACAAACACATAAACACACACACAAACACATATATATGAAAAGATAAAGAACGAATAGGAAACGTTTATCAATTTAACAGAGTTCACTTTTATTAAAGCTTCGTCAGAAATATCAGGGAAATATGTTCCGATGAAGCTCTAATAAAAGTGAAATATGTTAGATTGACGAACATTTCCTATTTGTTTTTATCTTATCATTCTGTTAGATTCTACTATATTTAACCCCAACACGTATATATATATATATATATATATATATATATATGTGTGTGTGTGTGTGTGTGTGTGTGTGTGTGTGTGTGTGTGTGTGTGTGTGTGTGAAAAGTGTATATAAATATAAATAAATATATAAAATATATATATGTATAATTATTTATATATTATATGCGCGGTACTTATTAGAAAGCGCTCAATATCAGAGATAGAGCTAACATATTTGGTTCGATAGATGTGAGTTTGTGACCCTGGGTTTCACGCTTTAGCGATCGTCAGACAAACTGATTAATGTTTTAAAAATTTGGGTTTATGTAGATTGCGTGTATTGGTGTTATTGTGGAAGTGGTGGGGGAAAATGTCTCGTGAATGTATACATGTCATATTATGTATTTTTCCGCTGAAAAATATTTCCTCGCATGTATGTATATACGTGTGGTGGGGTTTGTGTAAAATTATGATAGGTAAAAATTATTATTATTTATATTTATTTTTAAATTTTTGAAAAAAAAAATAAATGGGGGTTTATTTGTTATATTTAAAGCTGGTTATTTGTTTGTTTTTGGTGACTGTGTATATGTAACAGGTAGAAATTTGTAATCCTTATTGGATATTATTATACGAGACATTTCCGCCACACTTACAATGTTTAAATTTCAACATTTCAACATACAAATGCGTATGTATAGACATAACACCACCCGTATACATACATATGTCATAGCCGAAACTGCCCACATATGTTTATATATGTATAAGTCCCGACGGACGACCAAGTATGTATATGTGTCTGCATACATCGATGTTTGCGTTAGTACGATGAATGACAAAACGACGAAGTTTCCTCCACCACTTCCACAATAACACCAATGCACGCAATCTACATAAACCCAAATTTTTAAAACATTAATCAGTTTGTCTGACGATCGCTAAAAGCGTGAAACCCAGGTCACAAACTCACATCTATCCAACCAAATATATATATATATATATATATATATATATATATATATATATATATATATATGTGTGTGTGTGTGTGTGTGTGTGTGTGTGTGTGTGTGTGTGTGTGTGTATTTATGAAATGGACAAAGTCCGACCATTATTTTATTTTATAAATAAAAAGAATGTATAAACATAAAAATGTCTTAAAATAATTGTCGGACTTATGTCCATTTCATAATGTGTAACGTCATTTGTTTACATTTGGATACGCTTTGAGCAGATATGAATGTACGTGAGAGAATCATGGAAGATTGAAGTTTAAAAGCAGTAAAATCGACCTTGCATTTCGAACGATCCTCCATGGCTCGATCGGTTAAGGCACGTCAGGCTAAATGACAGTTCCGTATAGGATACAAGTTCGATTTCTGTCGGAGAACGAATATTTTCTATGAAAATTTCTCGGACATTCTGGCCGGTAAATGTTATTAATGCTGTTTATTATAAAACAGAGCATTTACTTAAATATTTGTATCTATAAAAAGAATGTATAAACATAAAAATGTCTTTATATATATATATATATATATATATATAATACTGAAAAGATAAGAAGGTAAACCAAGTAGCCGAATCAAACAAAGCCATTGACAGACGATATAAACATGTCAGAAGAAATCAGAGCGTTTGAAAAGACACAAAAACAACAGCCTTGAAAGTTTTCGGGCAGATACCCCTTCTATCAATAGTGAATTGTGTGTCACCGATCGTTGGCAGCTACACCGCCTTAAACACTTTTAACAATGTTTTGCTTCTACACTATTTGCTGTGTGCATTGGAGTGACTTCAATACTCGCAGCAAAGTCTCAATACGGTAAATGTCACAAGCTTAGAGGACAAG
>CAHIKZ030004620.1:757500-840000 GCA_903632075.3 Acanthosepion pharaonis | reverse complement strand
AAAATCAAATGAGTTTCACTTCAATCTATTCCTTCCCACCCCAAACTGAATGCTTGCATTCTGGGTGATCATGTTATAGTCCTGGGTGTGTCAATTGGTCAGGCATCATAGTCGACACAGCTATATGCATTCCTTGTCCATCGTTTGGGATTGGGTTACAGAAACACATCTGTCAGCGACGTGGGACTTTGCATGAAATACTCAAGCAATGTCAGCTTTAGCATTCGGGAAGATTAGGTCAGGGCATTCCTGGTTTAGCTAAATGCTTTCATTATAGCTATTCATAAAGTTTAAATTTGTCTGGAACAAGGCTACAAGTGTGATTACCCTCAGTGAATATCGAATTCACTACACCGTAGTAATGATCTGTTATTTGCGTTCGTTAATCATTACCCCATAGTGAAGATATTATATTCATCATCATAAGTCCCATGACCAGGTGTGGTTGTAGGGTCGCTGCGTAGCTGAGCACCTGGCCAGTTTCCTCCGCATGTCTGGGTTGGAAGCCGGAGAGGTATTTATTCATGCGTAGCGTATCTTGGGAAAGGTAGACCTGGCATATCCCATCCCTCTCCAAGGACAAACAACAGCCGATATCTCCTACCTTGGAGGCTCGGCTTCGTTACGGACACGTTGATTGCATCGGGGGAATTTTCCGCTCTGAGAGCTGACTTCAGTCTATGAAGCCCTCTGCCCAGCGGATCCGTGTCATCGCCAGACTGGCTACATTCATAGCCATGGAACTCAATTCACACCATTGTCCGGGATGGCTGTTTGACAAGGTCTTGTTTGTAATTGTGCTGGCTGTCTAGCCACCTTCTCCGCCAGAAAATCCTGGTATAGGAACCGGTTTCATCGCCGATAACGCGACCTGGTGGCAGGTAATACTGGGTTACTGGGGTACTAGTGGCACTGCTAGAATAGCCACCTGACATAATTTACATTACCGCAACGAAAAATGTGTTGCAGACATTTTCTATTTCAATGCGAATAACTTAACAATAAAATTATGCAGCGTGAGGAAACGTCGAGTTTATTTTCATTATTAGCATTCAGCTTCGGATATTTATACTGTTTTTATACGTTAGATATTGTCAGTAAGCAAACCTTCACCGTCAAAAAGACATCATTTCTTTCAAGTGTATATTAACAGAGATGGTTATATATATATATATATATATATATATATATATATATATATATATAAAAAAGGGCTTAAACACTAATATTCCATGGTCATAATTTATTCCATTGGAATCGTAAATATGATCCAATTCATCAGACCTACAAATTCCATTTGGGATTGGGTTACAGAAACACATCTGTCAGCGACGTGGGACTTTGCATGAAATACTCAAGCAATGTCAGCTTTAGCATTCGGGAAGATTAGGTCAAGGCATTCCTGGTTTACCACTAATATTATCAATTATCTATCTATCTATATCTATCTATCTATCTATATATATATATATATATATATATATATATATATATATATATATATATAAACTATGTGAAATCTACACTGGGTAGAAGGTCAAGACTTAGAAGCTGGTTGTCCTCAATACCAACAATTCTTTTTTTTCGGTATTATACTCTTCGGGGTTTGTAAAGAGCCGGCTATATCCTAAGAAAACTCACTTTCCTGATGAATAGATTGTATCTTACAGCTTCATTGACTAAAAATAAATAGATTAACTACCAGAAATTGGTAAAAAATTAAAATCAAATTTACGCACATTTCTGATTTCCATTTTTTTTTCTCTAAGTCTTGCCTTCGGAATCTGATGTCCTCATCATAAAATAGATTCAATATCCCAAGTTCGCCTATCGTCCGATCCGCATATGTCGCCGGTTTTTTTTTTTAAATACGAGTAGAGGTTTCTCACTTGTTTCTTGTTTGTGTCAGTTTCTGCTTCATTCTAAAGTTTTTTTCATTCGCTTTCACTCCCAGTAGCCCCTTGCATCTTCTCCCTTGCATCTCAGTGGAATTATCACCTTACTTGCAGTGAATTAATTAAAAAAAAGATAGTGATCAAGTAGGTACAGAAATTTATCTAACTAGTAAAATAACAGATGACTGATAATGTGATAGAGAAATCCGAAGCTGATTAAGAATAGCAAAATATGCCTTTCAAAAGATAAGCAAGGTATTATGAGATAGAGAAAAATTATTGATAAACACGAGTGCTGATCTGCTGTATATCTAATTTCTTGTATGGCAATGAATGCTGGACAATTTCATCACAGATGAGAATGAGACTTGAAGTATCAGAGACATTATTCTCCCAATGAATGATGAATAAATTGTTTCTTTTAGTCAGTTATCTTTTTATCTTGTTATAGTTATCGCACTTAAAAAACAACCCTGGATTGGATTTCCATTCCATTTCCTCGACTTGTTTTTACAATTTTACTTTTTGATAAGCAAAATAAATCAGTTTTTCAATTATACTTTGTCTCCAAAAATTACCAAATATTATCTCTTCAATCCCCGGCTGATTCTTAGGATCTGTTTTCAAAACTTCCACTTTAGGGCAGCGTCATCAGTTGACTGTCTGCCCAGCTTTATCACATGATCTCTGCGCGAATATCTTTCCAATCAATTTACTTTTTTCAAGTCGTCTCTGCTTAAACAAATAGACTTAAAATTGAAAGAAATCTCGTTTCTTTCTCTCAGTTTGTCTGTCGTTCTATTCTTTAACTCTTTTCGTCTTGTTCCAAGTTTATATTTTTAATTTAAGTCTTTTCTTTCCGATTGCCAGTCACAATTAAGTCTGAACTCAATTATCAATATTCAACTCAACCATTAAGTTTCAAACTAATTATTAAGTTTTAACTTAGTATAAGTTTAAATAGCCACTCTTTTTAACTGCGTTCTCATCACTACTACTGCGACTCCAATCAATTAGTATTACGTTATTAAAAACATTATCAATACGGAAGTATACATACATATATATATATATATATATATATATATATATATATATATATATATAAACGTTCAAGCAAAGGTAGGAAGACATTGAAAAACATCAAAAACATTAAATTAAAACTAACTTTACATCCGACTGAATTTGTTCATTTCCGGACTGGCATATTGTTAAGGAAGAAGTTGACTAAAAGTAAACGAATTCTAGGATAGGCAAATCAACGCCATAGAGTTGGGATTTGTTACTACACCATAAAGCCAGTTTAAGAACCAGTCACAAACATTTACCAAATAATTTTGGTTTGCTTTCGAATATTTATTATACAGTTGGTCGATGGAAAAATTTTCCATGTGAAAGTGGGCGATGACGCAAAAAAGGTTTGGAAAACCTGTCTTATAATGAGGATGCTGGTTTGAACCCTCCTGGGAGACTCGAGTCTTAATTAAACCCCGCGAATGCACAAGCCGGTAAACATAAATTTACACCGTTTAAAAAATAGGAGTGTCTATTCAAACACACAAATATAATGTTTAATGCGGTATATATATATATATATATATATATATATATATATATATATTTGTGTATTAACTAAATAATGCTTAGTGTTATTTCTAAGACAGTATAGAAATATAGGAGCGAACAATACGACTTGTATTTTTTTTCATTATATAGCGTGTTGGGGTTATTTTGCTTCGTCTGTACTGCAGAGTATCTGCTTGCAATCCAAATAAGGTCTACCAATAAGAAATTGCCGTCAGCGCCCTTCTAGTTATTTCGTTACAGTAAATGGCAAATTCCTATTTTTTCAAAAACGAGTCTACCAGGCAACAGGGTTATATAAAACGTCAGCAGTGAAGGTGTTAAGGGATTAAATTTAAGTTGCATTAGGCTTTTTGCTTATGGTTTTATATGGTTGGTTAACTGAGAAGACAGAAAGAAAAAATGTTGAGAAAGATAGAAGGGAAAAAGAAATGGATGCAGAAAGAAAGAAAAAGAAAATAACTGTGGAAAAAGAAAGAAAAATATAAATTGTTTGAGAAAGAAAAATTAATTTATTCAGAAAGAAAGAGGAAAGAAATAAAGAAAGAAAAAAGAAAGATTAAATTATTCAGAGAGGAAGAAAGAAAGAAAAGTTAAATTATTCGCAGTGAAAAAAAAAAAGAAAGGAAAACAAAATAGTTGAGAAAGAAAAAAGAAAGAATAAAAGAAAGAAAACTTAAGAAAGGAATTATAGAAGGAAACACTTATGGGAAAAAACTGAATTTCCCCGAGAAGAAGGTTTAAACAAAGAAACTAAATAATATATTTATTATTACTTCAAACATTATTTTAGTGGATGCCCGTATATGAGTAGACGCATCGTTTTTAACAGTTTATTACGTTTACCAGATTGTGCACCTGAAAAAAACTTAAAGAAAATGTGAATATTTATTGGTTTAGCTATGTTTTTACATAAAATATTTAACATTGATAAAAGTTTTCATTCGAGAAAATGTTGACAAAAAAAAAGAAGAAAAAAAAGATGGCTTCAAAATTTTATTAAGAATTCTCGCTCCTTAATAATGTTTCTCTTTTTTCTTATTCTTTCACACTCAGTAACCCCCGTATATGTAAGTGGTTTTACTACTTTTCATGGGGTGATGTGATTAAAAAAAATATGTTTCCTGCACTTGTGTCGGTTTACTAAAGTGTTAGCAACGTTTGCCATATGCAACTTAACATTGATTTAAATATAAATTCACTGTTTCTCGACATTGAGAGTAACTTTGATAACGGAAAAAATATGTGTAGTTTTTGATTCAAAAGCCATTATCATTACTTACAATATAGTTGCAAGCAGAGTGTTATTGAACCGAAAAAATGTCGACCAGACGATGTATTGTTGGCTAGAAAAACTAGTGAAAGTGTTGAAAACCTATCAACGTTACCCGAATTGACGGTATTTTATATAAGAGTTCTCTCAGTTTTCTTTAGCACTCTGCCATTAATACAGTCATTTTTCATTATCTTATTTAAAAAAAAAATAGCGTTCTGCGTTGAACAAAAAGATAAAAACGTGTTTAAACGCTGACCGATTTTCGTTTCTGTAAGTCCATTTGGAAGCCATTTTCACAGCGTCTGAATTTTTCTTAATGCTCTTATACTACAGTTGACTGACTGCACTACAATAAAGAATTGAGTAAACTGTGAAAATGACGATGCATAAAGCTAACAGATTTTGACAGTGCAATAGAAAATTCATATGACTAACTTAATAGAAGCCTTATTTTTTAAGCCACATTTATCTAATTGCCCAAATCAATCCACGGGAATAAATAGTAACATGAAATTTCTTATCTTGTTTTCAATATTCAGTTTAAAAAACATTTTAGGGACCACCTTCCTTTCTCTCCCCCAATTAGTTTACACTGTGCTTGGCCGATCATGTGACTCTTAACAGCCAATCAGCGGAGTCCTGTATTTACAAAGGGATAGACACCGGTGAAAGAAGATGCTTCTCTTACTTGTGAGTTGACATACTCTTTTGAAACATGGCGTGTCGGACTTTTGATTAAAAACAGACTTTTAAAACACCCACAAGTTTTTTTCCCATTACAGGGTCCGAGAGAACACATTTCAATTCGTTGTTGGCAAAACAAAACTTAAATTACGTTCTTCCGACTTTTCGCTAACTGTATTTATTTCTACATTATAAATATTTCATTAATTATAATTTACGATGGTCAGATATTACCCAAGACAGCCCAACATAAATTTGTCGAGCCAGTAAGATTTTCACATAACTGATTCATTTAAACATTAAATGATGTAAAATAAATTAGCTTTCCTTTTTTTGCTTTGTTCTCCTGAAAGAAAACGTTCTTTTCATATAGATATATACACAAAGAAGATCGTAGAATGGTTCGGCCGAAACGTTATGGGAATAAAAAAAAAAATCACAAAAGACGAAAGGAAAAGAAATTAATTCAACTGTCTGAAATTATTTTTAATTATTCTCCAAATTATAAGCATCATTTAGTTACCTATTTACACTTTTTTCTTTTAACAACAAACTTGACATCGAACTAAGTTGCACCTGAAGAAAGCAAAAGAATCAACCAACTGAAATATTGGGAAAAAGGGGGAATAATACTGATAGAAAACATATATACACACACACACACACACACACACACACCAAAAAACAAACAAAACAAAATCATTGACTCTATTATCGTATGTATTAGTAAGTTCCGTTCTATTTCAAAATAGGTAGATATCTTTTTTTAAAAGATATTATTTGATTTTCCTCTCGTTTTCGCTTCACTAACCGTCGAAGAGCTTGTAATAAACTCGAAAAATGCTCCACGATCTTCGTTCGCGAAGCTAAGTCATAATAATTTGGAAAAAAAGGAGGCGAAATATTTTCTGGATCTTTTTCATGTTCCGAAATATTGCTTCCCAATGTTCTTTTCCGATGATGAAATGAACAAAATACATAAGGCAACTGTATCTCTCTCCTTGTTCATTGAATTGCAAATTATAAAAATGGCTACGACGTAACAGAATCCATCATCAATAAAATTTCTAAATGAGTCAATCTGTTAAAGAGACTAATTTTGTTCTTTCTTTCTTTCTTTCTTTCTCCTACCCCCACCTCTCAGGTTTTTTTTTTTTTGGGTACAGTTTTGAATATCCCAAGTGCTCGACTACTTCAACGAAAATGATGGCATTTGCTGATTAGATTTCCGAAAGGAATTCTGGGACGTCGACGAGCCAAACTATTATTCCATTGACATTTCATTCAATTAGTTTAAATTCATTTGACAGGATAACCTATTTTTCTTTCTATATATGAACATTTTATGAAGTAGACGAAATGTCATTTTTTTTGCAATCATGAAACAGCCTGTAGAAGTATAAAATGTACAAGAATAAACTAATCTCTAAAATGAAAATGAATATTTACTGTGGTCTAGAATCGGTGAAAAAATTCCTTATTTCTTCTTTTTGTTCATTTTGAACGGAAATGAAGACACAGGCAGAACTCGCAGAAGCCAATTATCACCGTTGCTCTGGAATCTAAACTGAAGTGCCACAGAGTTAGAAACAATATGTAGCAGCTTTTTTCGCTTGTAGCATGGCGTCTAGAAGGTGTTGAAACTGCTACGTTGTTATATTTATCTAGACATGTTCTACGGCTGTTCATAACTGAGTTGTTTAGCTGCATGGTATTTATTGAAGTCCGCAACATGTCTCTTGCATGCATGATGGAGTTTAAATCTGGCGAGTATGGGGTTGCAATAGAGTAATTGGAAGTGAGTCAAGTGTAACACAATTTCATGCCACCAGCATAGAATGGGAATTCCCTGATATCTTGTTGGAACAAACTATCTCTTCTGCTAGACAAAGCAAGCTTAAAGAGGTGCAAATAATCTGTATATCAACGGTTTCCAACCCTTTTTGGCTATGACCCCACCTAATCATCTCTAAAATCTCGATGCTTCGTCTTTGTGACATATAATTCTTATTATTTAAAAACTGAACTTCTATTCACGTGGACGAAGCCTAAATGCCATTAACTTGGTCTAAACAAGCTTCCAAAGAACATGGCATCCATGAAAGGGAAAATAAAAGATCGAAAGGTCAGTTAAAGTATTAAGGAAGAAATTATTAAGAAATTGTTAAAAGAAATTACACACACACACACACACACACACATATATATATATATATATTTTTTAAGCGAGAAAAAGCCAACACAATAACACCAACTATGAACACGGCCACAATGTGCTGGCTGTGTTTGGAAAAAATATTCCTATAACACTTGATACGTATATAAAACAATCCATACAGTTAAAAGTAAAAATAAAATCATCCTTGATAATGGCTAAACGTATAGCGCTGGGACATGCTGAAGAAATAATATAAAAAATTAACCGCAGTAACTTGTCAGTGGTTTTTAATGAAATTTTTATAAAAGAAGATTGATTGCTGCCCAAATATATATTTATATATATATATATATATATATATATATATATATATATATATATATAATTAATAAAGAATAAAATCCAAAAAACACTCATATGGGGAATAGCCATATGAGGTGTTTTTGAAGATATCGGTATTCTGTCTTATCAACCCAGTGTAGATTGAGTTTGTGTCAGAAATAGAAATTTAACAGTGAAAGTGTAAAAAAAAACATTCGTAAAAAAGGTTTTACTTCAAATTTCCATAATATAGGTTTAACTTAATTAGCTAGTATATTTCCATAATATTCACCCCCACTCTAACTCTTCAAATGTCGAATGTAAAACTAATTCTAATTTCTATATTCCCACCTCTATAACCTCTTTACCTATATTAATTATAATATATAAACTTTCCCCTACTTATCTCCCCAAAACTCTTTCCGTTAATTATGCTTTTACCTATATATTTAAAGTTATTCTTAAATTCCTTTTTATTCCTCTTTTAATTTTAAATTAATATTTCATTCTCCGTATAACACCAAATTAATGTCATGAAGTTAATATTCGGGTTTAATTTTATAAAACATATTCCCTTTAAGACAAATACCTTCCAACCTCCTCAGGCCCCTGACTCTTGCCTTTCGTCTGACTGAAACATTGAAATGGAGAAATTCTGTATTAGTTTTTCGGCAGGTTGATTTTTTTTTTCAGCTTTCACAATTAAATTTCTATTTCTGACACGAACTCAGTGCACACCGTCGACAGACGACCGATATTTACTTCTGTCAAAATAAGCTACTCTCCATATGAGGTGATTTGGGATTTTATTGTTTATTAATTATATATATATATATATATATATATATATATATATATATATATATATATATATATATATATTTTTTCGCAATTAAATTTCTATTTCTGACACGAACTCAGTCTACACCGGGCTTGATAAAAAAGACGACAGTTAATTTCCTCTGCCGAAATAGCCTATTCCCTATATAAGGTTATTTGGGATTTTATTGATTATTAATTGCATGGCTCTGTAATAATAAATACATTGAGCTCTTTTTGTGGATAAGTTTTTATATTTTATATTACTAGGATACACTTGGATTATATAACAACGGATTTGTTACCTTTACTATATCTATCTATCTATATATATATATATATATATATATATATATATGTATATATATATATGTATGTATGTATGTATGTATACACAAACATTGGGGGAAACAAATATTCGTACACATATAAATTTTTTAATTTATTCTATTTCCAACAAATGAATAAGCATATTTTATATAATTAATTGTACACAGATGCATAATAAATTAATATTTATAGAAAATACAAACAATGGATTTAACAGAAATAAATCCTATTTTTCTATTGTAATGAGAGGAAAAAGTATTCGTACAATGCAAAAAAAAGGAATATATAATCGTCATTTAATACTTTGTAGAATAGCCATTATTATTAGCAACCAACCTCTTCTTGTAGTTCTCAATTAATGATTCGAAAATTTTAGTTGGTATTTTGTTCCATTCTTCTTCGCATATGGTTTTCAGATCCGGGATGTTTGTTGAAGCACTCGACTGGATTTCAATTTTCAAATAACGCCACAGATTATCGATTGGGTTTAAATCTGGACTGACTTAGCCATTTCAGGATATTTACGTTATTTCCAGCAAGCCATTTCTTCGTAGATTTTGCAGTGTGCTTACTATCTTGTTGGAAGGTCCAATCAGGAGCAAGTTCAAGTTTGTCAATTAAAATCATTAGATTCGCTTCAAAAATATTTTGATATGCTGCGGCATTCATTCTACCATCTATTACTGATACGTTATCAGTTCCTTTTGCAATAAAAAAACAACCCCAAACCATGATGCTGCCACAACCAAATTTCACTGTCGGAATTGTGTTCTTTTCTTTGAAGGCATCGCCATCTTTCCTCCATACAGGATTTCTAGAATTACGTCCAAACAGCTCAGTCTTGATTTCGTCTGCCTATAATACTCTTTCCCAATATGATTTTTCCTTATCCTTATATTCACAGACGAATTTCACCCTGGCATCTTTGTGTCTTTTCAATAGAAGTGAAGTTTTCCGAGGGGTGCGTGACTTTAGACTGTTCCTTTAAATTTCATTGTTTATTGTCTGTTTAGTGACACAGATTCCTGATAAAAGCAAATCATCTTGACGATTAACCATTGGATTTTGTTTAATTTGATGCATTAATGTCCTCAAAGATCTTGAAGAACTCTTCCGTGGAACATGTGTTCTTCTTTGGTTTTCATCAGTTTTGAGTTTTATTATACCTTCCAATGAATGAAGTAATGGTAATAAATGGAATATTCAGGTTGTCTGAGATTTTCCTGTAACTTTTACCTTCTTTCCAGAGCTTAATAATCAGTTCTTTTTGCGAATTTGTCAATTCTTTATTTTTGTCACGATAATAACCTTCTTGCATGAATATCAATTACAGAATGTTATGTTTGTATTATTAGGCTAAAAATAACTACTGATAATATTATTGAAACATTTTAGAATATTCCACTTATATAAGAGTATTAAAGCAATTTAAAAGTTTTAAAATCTGAAATTTGCATTGTACGAATATTTTTTCGCTCATTAAAATGGATAAATAGGATTTATTTCTATTAAATCAATTTTTCTTTCTATGTATATATAATTATTATGCATTTGTGTACAGTTAATTATATGAAAACTATGTTTATTCATTAGTTTGAAATACAATATATTAAAAATTTGTATGCGTACAAATATTTGTTTCCCCCACTTTATATATACAGTACACACGTAATTACACACACACACACACACACACACACACAATATATATATATATATATATATATATATATATATATATATATATATAAAAGTATATAATTGGTATACACGGAATGAATTCCAATAACCAACAATTACTATTCTTAAAAGAGTGCTCAATACAAAGTAGAGCAGATATACAAATAAAATTATTTTATAAAAAAAAAAATTTATAATCATTGATAAGTATGTTATAAAATCCCTACAAAAAAAAAAAAAAGTTTTTTTTTTTAGTGTGTCTGTATTTCTTATCAAATATGTGTGTGTGTGTGTGTGTAAATGGTTTTCTAATTTCGTTAATTGCGTATGTATTATAATCTGATTGTTTTTTTGTTTCACGCGTGAGTTTAAGAATATTCAAAACTTTAAAATAAAAAACGAAAAGAAAAAATATATACATGTATTATCAGATGACCGGACGAATTGTTTAAATTGTCTTGTCAGACGTAATTTTAATGAAGAAATAATTGAATAAACATATATTTTTTTTCTTTTTCAATAATAATTTTAAAGTTTTTAAACTTTAAAAATTAAATTTGGATTTTTAAAATTGCCAGTTTTTAATTTTAATATTAAATTTTATCATATAAATTTATAATTATTAGTTAGTAAAAATTATTTTAATATTTTCGTATTTAAAGATCTAAATAGCTATAATAGCAGGATTTTGTTGTTTTCTTTTGAATCTTTTGTACTTTAAAGTTTGATTGGTTATTCTAGCTTTTTGTAACAATGTCTTCTAGTAATAGGATCGTTAATTAATCTGAAACTTTTAAAACCATTTATTTTCTTTTCAACACACATCACTTGATAAGACACACAGAACAAATTGAAACAAAATGGACTATTTTTTTTTTTAGTGATTTTATAACATACTTATGTTATAAATTTTTTATAAAATAATTATATATATATATATATATATATATATATATATATATATATATATATATAATTTAAATAAAAACAGACCACTTTAAGGTTCCATGTAATAAATTATTTCACCACAGCCCTTTTAAAGGACTGCGGATCATCAGACTTTACTTCCAAAGGTTGAAACAAAAAATGAAAAAAAATTTACACATTTTTGACGGGCCGTATTAAACATATGTAAATTAACGAAGTGTGGAGGGAGAGAGAAGACATGAGTGAGTTAGATGTAATTTAAAATTTCTATACTTTCATACTCAAAATTATTTGAGGAGGTTTGACACATTTAAACGGTTAACTTAACGGAAGTTATATATCGATATCGAAGGGGTAGAGGAGAAAAAACACATAAAGAGAAAAAGAGAGAAAGAAGTCATGAGAGTAGGTGTCACTAATTTTTTTTGGAAAAAAAAAACAGGCTAGAAACAGACGCTGTTATTTTGTTTTACTTTGAAAGTGTTATTTTGGTTGTTCATAAATATTATAATGTTTGATATAAATTTGAATGTCTAAACTGTCTACAAAGAATTTAATTTGATGTTTGTTAGTGATTTAAATTTTTTTTAAATTTTTGTTATTTTCTATGAAATAGTCGATTAGAAAAATATTCATAGAAAGTACATTAAAAGAATAAAATTTTATTTTAAAATATAAGTTTACTTCTAGTAACCTTTTTTTTTTTTAATCTTTTTAAGAATTTTTTATTATTGATTATTGAGTTGACATCTCTATCCGTTTGAATTTTGTTCATGAATTTAACTCGTGACTTTTTCTAGATAGGTAATCTCTTTTACTTAAATTTTAGTTAAGCTAATATGGGGTAATATTTGAAGGTAATATTAAAGATCTTGCTCTGTCATATACTGTATACACACCCATGCAAATCTCACATATACATACGTTCTTTTACATGTGTAATCACTCATACATGTACCCATGTACCCATATACACAGGTAATTTCATGTATTAACACCTACCTAAATCTCAAAAATTTTTCCAATTTAAATATTTTATCATCAATAATGATTATTAAAGGGTAATATATTTCAATTTAAATTAAATTATCAATTTTAAAAATTTACCTCCATATATCATTTTCTCCTTTAATATTCTCCAATTGGAAGTGTGAGTTTAAAATTCTTTATAATATGGAGGTAAATTTTTTGGGCTGTAAGGGAGATTTAGGGAGCAGTTCCCAGCCCAGCTCGTTGATGGTCTGCACCGTTTGGGCTGCTGTGTGAGGCCTTGCGTTGTCATGATGCAAGATGACTCCTTCTGACTGATGACGTTTGTTCTTTATCTTTCTTGACCTGCCTCAGCAGTTCACAGTAGTTCTTCTGTCAGACTGAATGAGGTCATTGACTGATTCGATCACCTCAGGAAACCTCACTTCTGTAGGCCTTCCAGGCCTCTCTTCACCCTCAACACTGCTCCGTCCTTCTTTAAACAATTTAGCCCACTTGTAGACATTTTTTTTTGGCTGAAACATGTGACACCATACACAGTTGACATTCTCCTATGAATTTCAACTGGTTTGCACCCTTCAGCAACCAAAAACTTGATAACTGACCGTTGTTCAATCCTGGAGCATGCTACTTGGGCGGCCATCTTTGTTAATCGCCAAAACTCTCAAAGTTTTTTTTTAATCTGCAAAAGAAATTAAATCCATGTGAAAAAGAAGTAAAAAAAAAAAAAAAAAAAAAAGTAAGCTTCTATCTGTATTAGAAGTCCTTATACCGAAAAAATTCACCTTATTTATTGAATGACCCTCGTGTATATATATATATATATATATATATATATATATATATATATATATAAAGAAAGAACAGTAAGATATATAATTCGGTGTTCTTATAGATATTTTTATTTTTACAAAATAGTGCTCAATGTAAATTTACAGAGCATAATATTATAAATTAATTGATTTAAAATATGGTTTTTCCGCTACACAGTTCTAACTATGTTTCAAAAATAGAAGCTAAAAGCCCCGAATTTAATTTTGCAATTAAATTAAAAGCATTAGTTCCATTTCATCCTCAAGCGAATTTTTGTTAGTTTAATTACAATTTTAAAACTAACAATGAAAATATTTTAAAATTTTAAAGTTGTAATTTTAAAATTGTAATTAAAATTGTAGTTAAATAAAATGAATTCTAACCTAAACTTCTTTTAATTAGTACTACACGCACTTAAAAGAATCCAATAAAAACACCTATAGTAAAGTAAAATAAAAATAAAATTAATATGAAATGCCAGAAGATGTAAGCTTTTGAATGACCCATGTCCTTTGTACTTACATGAGAAACAATATATTACTAGGTTTATATATAAAAAGTTTACTAAATCAGTGAAATTGAGTAACCATATTTGCCGCCAGTCATAAAATTTTTAATAAAAAAAAAAAAAAATGTAACCTCATATACATACTTAAACTTGATGTTAAAATAATCCTACATAATATAATGGAGTCTAATACATTTAACTGTTCTTAAAAAGAATATAGTATAATAAAAATTAAAAATGAGAATATTTCAAATCGTAGTAAAATAAAAAGTATTATGATCTGAACACCCCCGAAAATCTTTAAATTTATAAATAGGAAAAAAAAAAAAAAAAAAATGCCGTAAGAATTTTTTTACCGTTAACAATAATTTTAAAAAAAAAATCCAGACGACATGCATTGAACGGATGTCAGTTTTCATTGAAAAATACATCCCTACCCCTTACCAAATTGTAGCTAATAACTGATACAATGTGACTGTCATAAGGAATACCTAGATATCCTTTGTACAATTCAAGTAGGATATTCTGTAACCATGGAAACGTGATTTTAGCGCTGTCTTTAAAACCCAGTAATTTTTAAAAGTTACTCCAAAATTCGCTTGAGGATGAAATGGAACTAATGCTTTTAATTTAATTGCAAAATTAAATTCGGGGCTTTTAGCTTCCATTTTTGAAACATGGTTAGAACTGTGCAGCGGAAAAACCATATTTTAAATCAATTAATTTATAATATATATATATATATATATATATATATATATATGCATACATACACACACACACTCCTATACTTTTATGTATAAATACTGTATATGCATCGTATGTATTAACTCTGCGCACACACTTATACTCACTAGAAAAAAAAATTACTGTTAATATCTCATTCAGGAATTAATCACCTTAAAAATTAAATTGGCCTCCTTTGGGGCGTGTTCCCCATATTAGGTTCCACGGCTGTATACCATACCTGCCAAAATAGATAACTTTTCATCTCCAGTAGAATATTCTTCACACCATTACAGAACTTGTAAAAGACTCTATTGAAAAGCTGGATCCATGACCTCATGCAGTCCTCTCTATGCAGGAACTCGACCGTCTGCGACAATGCATCAGTCTTCCACAATGAAGTAACCGATGTCACAGTGTCCATGATACCTTTGATGGTCGACAATCAGGAAACCTTATGGAATGCAGTATATTTTGTATAGCGAGCTGATTTTTTTGGTCACGTGATAATAACGTTGTATTGGGATATGATTGGATGCAATATTACCCTTCGTTTTCTACTTAAAAGTTGACAGTGGCCTCTTTTATGCATCAACTGTGATCGAACCCAGTTTTTACATATTCCTTATATACATTTGCTACTATTCCCCGCTGCCAAACGGTGTTAAATTTCGTCTTCGCCCCATGGTTGCCACAGCTACACTGTCTCTTTACATATTACGTCACATATACGTTATCTCACTGAACCTGTTTTTATATCTTCATAGATGTTTCGACTTGAAGGCACACTGCAAATCTGTGTGATTTCTCATCTTCAGCATGGCTGCTTGTTTCCGAGCATGCCCATCTGCTCAGGACCCTTTTGTATTTCTTTAACACTTACAATGCCATCCTGTGGTCTATAATGCAGTTAAGCGGGAACATAGTTACAGTTCAAATATAAAATATCGCACAAAGATATTTAATTTTCTATTTTTGATTTTTTGATTTCTTGTCCTCTTATAAACAGCAGAGGAATGCAATGTGATAAAAAAAAAGCAAAAAATGAGATAATAAATTAGTCAAAATTAATATGACTAGTTTTATATATTGGAAGTTACTTTTACCTGTCCAGAATAGGTTTACTAGTGTTGATAATTCTAGTCATATAGTGATATTAATCACAAATAAAGAAGAGAACGTGCCATTTATGATGAATTACTTACAAGGAGATATAATTGTATTTACACCACCCACGGGTCCAGTACATTTCTTGATACCCGCAAAAGTATATTGCCTGCGTTATGGAGATGAATCATGCAGCTAGTGAATTTAGAATAACCCTTTAATCAAATTAGCTCATACCCAGGAGAGTAAAAAGTAGGATAACGGAAATTCGAATACAGTCAATTAAAATATGGCTAATGTTTCACTAAAATAGTCCCTAAATATTTTAACACAGGTATATGACAATACCAAATTTCCAGGATAGAGTTTTTAGGAAAATCTCTTGGATTTTACTAGTTTGTGGAACAGACTCCTAGGGGGATGCTTCCCTGTTCACTACAATCTTAACCTCTTCAAATCTAGGATCAAGTATAATCTAGTCTACATATCCTCATAATTTGCACTTACTTTCTCCTCTTATGTCTATACAGCAACGTCATTCAGTAACACTCTATCTTGAGGGACTCTTGTGCCTTGTATTGGGTCAACATTTGGTAAAAAAATATTTTGCGTTAAATATGTTCAAATTTTCTCTGTTTCAAAAAAATTACAGTTTGGTCATTTATCTCTCTCCAGACATACACAATTTCTGGCTTGGTCTGGGGTAAGACACAGACACCACAGTAGTAATGTTTTTTCCGTGTCTATAATGGAGAAATATATATATATATATATATATATATATATATATATATATATATGTTTTGATATATTTTCTCTTTATAATATTTTTATAGATACACTTATTTGAGTAAATGTACTGTTTTTTAATTAAACAGTATTAATTACATTTGCCGACTTGAATGTTCGAGAAATTTCGTAGAAAAAAAGGCGAATTTCGACAGAAATCGAACCTGTAACCTATACAGAACAGTCAATTATTTTGACAGGCTGTGACCGTTCAGCCATAGGAGACTTCCGGTTTAGGAAAGCTCGAATTACTGCTTTTAAACACACACCTTCGGCGATTTTTCTCGATCTGTCATATCTGCTCTGGAATTGACGAAGGTTTATTCATAAAAAAAACGTATAACGAGAAAATATAGTAAAAATATATATTCTTTTGTTCCCTTGTTTTTGTTCCTGGCAAGGTATTGAACTCACAACTCTATATATCACCTGAAGAAGGCCAAAAGCGTACAACGGCCGAAACGTCGTGAATGTGTCAATAAAGAGAACAACAACAATTCGAACGATGTAAATGGTATATATATATATATATATATATATATATATATATATATATATATATATATATATATATATATATATATATTAAATTAAGAGTTTTTAGGTGCTAAAATTGCTGGTTCCTTTTCCGTAGTTTACTGGTGGAAAGGCATTTTAGTCAGGTAGGTTTTTGTCATAATGTGCTCGATATCAAAAGATGAGGATAGATCGTTGATAGAAATAATGCCTTCACACAACAGTGAATTTTTCTATCATTTAACAATATTATATATATATATATATATATATATATATATATATATATAAATAATATTAAGAGTATTAAGTTGTGAGGGTTTTTATGTGGCAAATTTGCTGGTTCTTTTTTCCGTAGTTTACTGGTGGAAAGGCATTTTAGGCAGGCAGGTTTTCGTCATAAAGTGGTCGATATCAAAAGGTAAGGATAGAGCATTAATAGAATTAATATGGAGAAACTTTTCCCTTAACTGAGTGGTGTTACTTCAGTCATACCGACTTCGAAGTTTCGTGAGCGCATTGTAGCAATACCTTCACACTTCAGGCCTATTGGATTTTCTCTCTCTCTCTCTCTCTCGCGCGCTCTCTCTGTATATATATATATATATATATATATATATATATATATATATATATATATATATGTGATTTTGTAGCAGTAATGGAGCAAAATGGAAAAGCTTCCTAACGAAACGTGTTTTTCCAACTTGTGTAACGTTAGACATTTTTAGGTCGGAATGAAATACAAAACTGTGTTTAAGGAAAATGAGTTGGGATACTTTAGGTTAAGAGGGACAATAAATTACATTACCTTATCAGATCTGACGATCAGAAAGTGTTTTTTTTTTATATATATATTAAAGCCGTTGGTTGCTGTTGGATTTGAAATTTGCCCACTCGGAATTTTCTCCCTTAGCTTGTATACCGTATTCTGTTATTATTTCTTTTACGACAATCGGTGATATTTTGTATGAACCTTGTCTTAAGTATATTATCGAAAATTGTGAGATCAGCACGCTTTCAATGAATCTTAATGAATCCTTTTCTCACCTGGTCAGACTGGCATTTATTAAGTCGGAATTTTTGTCAGGTGTGTTACGGTGAACCACCAGTGCTTTTAAAGTATTGTTATACAGCAAATCTCTGCGATGCTTATATAGTCTTTTTAAGATTTCTAGATGTTTTTCCGATGTACACCATTGCATATTTTGTAGGATCTATTTTGTATATTCCTGTGTCCTGCTGTTGCTGTTATTTCGTTTGGTGCAACCTGAATCTCTTATTGTTTTAGAGGTTGCATTGATGCATTTAGATCAAATCTGGAAAGTTATTTTCGATGGTGGCTGATATGGAATTGTTAAGTAAAATTATGTGCCTAATTTTGTCAGGGTTGTTGAGATTAATTATTGTGTCGTTTTCTATTTTTCTTGATTTTGTTTGCCCTTCTACAGGAAATAATTCGGGTATCGAAGGAGTTTGGAAATCTTTTCTCAATGTATTTCTCTTCCTCGGTCGGAATCGGGGCGGGGGTAGGCGTTGGGCTACAAATTCTAAAAGCTCTTAAGTAATATATGATTTTGCATATATCTCCAGTTAAAAAAAATCAACTGATTTTGTCATGTCAATTACGATTAAAACGAAGCAATTTCAACAACAACAATAGCCACAAAATGTTAAAGAAAATAAAGAGATCAATTATCGATTCATTTTTTTCCTTATCGGTCAACTATCAGTTTCGGTTATTTCTTATTATCATTATCAATCAACAGATTAAAACAGAAATCGATCGCTTGAGGCTTATTGTGCGAGGCGGCAATTCAAGCAACAATCCGATCGATATAATTAATTTCCACGCGTATGCTGGCTTTTAGAATGATTGATCGGAAATACAACGAGTGACAAAAGCAGTAAATTTTATGCTCAGGAACAAAAACGGCATTGAATGACAACATCACCACCACCAACAACTTTACTTCACCCAATATAAGGCCCAAAAGTCACTCAATGTAGAGGGCTGCTGAGACAGTTTGTTGTAAGGGAGGGAGAAGTAAGACATACATATTATATGTAGAATAGATATTGGTTGACCGTAGACGTGAAGAGGTTAAGATTGTAGCGGTGGAGAAAGCATTCTCCCGGGAGTTTGTTCCACACAGTAACAGTTCTGTGTAGGAAGCTGTGCGACTGGAACTTACTCTTTATCAAAGGAATACGAAAGGAATGAGGATGTTTTGGTGTTGCGAACATGGCATGGTGAGTCCTATCTGCTGTGAAGGTCTAAGCCGAGTGGAACTAAGGAATCTAGTTCGTTTGAACATTTGCCATAGAAATAAAGATGGAGTCGAGAGAGGCTAGCAAAGTTTCGTTGGTGGGAAAAGGGTTGTAGAGTAAAAATAAATAATTATCCACAAATTCAGATAATCAGTTTTGAACTGTCAAGACTGGACAGTGAAGACCAGGCGGTACCGACCCAAATATAGCAGCAATGATCCATTCTTGCTCTGATTTTACTCTTGTAAAGAGACAGCAGGAGTTAATGTATTTTCTGTAACAATACAAAGAACCGTCCATTTCCCCAGAATCTTCAGTGATTGTACAAATATCAGAGTTCCGTTTGAGGCCGGGAGTGAGTTTCAGTCTCAATAGACATTCAAAGAAAGGCATCCCTGGACTCTCCAAATTGAATCCCCCCTAAATACCCTATTATGTGTTTCTCTGCTAGATAAATTTAAATTTATTAAATCTGAGCATGACCGGTAAAAATTTGATTATCACTCTACAGTGGAAGACTGTTTGTGTAGTATATATGCTTTTGGGTACGTACATAATAGTGAAAACCCATTGATCTCTCTCTCTCTCATTCTCTCTCTCTCCCTCTTTCTCTCTTTATATATATATATATATATATATATATATATATATATATATGAGTTTTTTGTGGTACAGAATTTAATAATAGATAGGAAAAGACAAAATTTATAAGTCATTTTTAAAAAGAAATTTTTTTTTCTTTTTTCCATTCAACTCCATTCGTTAATTTAAATTAATTTACACGCTTTTTTAAATTTTGTATTCCCAGGAAAATAAACTTGATAAGTCCTGGGACGAAACCGTCATTTTTTTTTTTTTTAAAAATGCCTTATAAATTTTTGTCTTTTCATATATATATATATATATATATATATATATATATATATATATATATATATATATATATATATATATATATATATATATATATTCTGCGGATCATGACCTCTTATATATGTTTGCTTCTTAACTTTCGTTTTTCCCCTTACTTTGAACTTAGTGTTGTCATTTCGATTGGTTGATCTGAATAAAAAAAAACAAACCCTGCAACCATCTCCTCTCTTTTCTTTCTTACTCTTTTTTTCCTTTTCCCGTGAAAAGTGGGTGTATCTTGTGTTTTTCTTTCTTACTCTTTTTCTTTCCTTCCTTTTCTCGTGAAATGAGAGCGTATGTTATTTTTAAATCTCAATAAATTGTCTACTCACCAGTTTATTTACTAACACCTGATGAGATGTGTTAATGCGCATCGAAACATGATTGCATTTGTTTATCGTTTTGTTGATATGTTTTTGATGTGATATTTTAAAATAAAGAAGATTGCTCTACTTTATATTGAGCCCTCTTTTAGATTAAATGTTACGAACGTTGGAATTGGACTCTATTCGTTCTCATCTTACCTCGATATACACACACACACACACACACACACACACACACACACACACACACACACACACACACACGTACGTACGTACGTACGTGTAGATGGTTCTGCACCAAACCTTCATCACTATAATGAAATCACGCGTGCTGGTGTTGGACTGTCGGTTCCTAGGAACTGAGCAGATTGAACCTCATACGATGGGATAGTTGAATATATATATATATTCAGAGTCACTATGCACTTATATTTTTATTAACAGAAATGTTTCAATATAGAATACAGGAGGAGAATATGACTGAAGATTATAAAAAATGTTGAAATTAACGCCTGTTACCATCGATACAGGCTTGGATCCTTCTTATTCTGTTCGACGTGAAATACACATTCTTCAGTTGTTAAAACCATATTGGGGTCAAATCTGAAATATAAAGAAATATGATGAGAAAAGTGCACAGTAACTTTCCGAACACTCTGTATATATATATTAGCATTCCGATCATGAGATTCGGGTTCGAATCTCACTGTTGTCGATCTGTCTCAGATGTGACTTTGATATTATCGAAATAGAAGAATATTCGCTTGTGTCGTATATACAGTTGCAGACAAAATTATTTACCTCACCCTGAATATCTGCATATCTTCTAAGGAAATGGGAATATTTGTAAGTACGTACTGAATTTACCATAAATACTTGATTCCATATTTAGTTTTGAATAATTTGTGAAATTTTTAGAAGTTTCGATCTACTATATTCATAGTTATAGATTTTTCTAAAAATTGGTGCAGTTCCAAATTATCTCCCCCCTCACACTTATGGAAATTATGAAATAATATTGTTCTATGGCAATTGTAATATTTTTCTTTCTTAATTTGCCATTTAATATAAACAGCCTTTGAAAATGAAATAGTATTGACCTGATTCTATAAAATTCTAAAAGGTAATGAAGAAGACAATATGTGAGTGACATGCATCGCGATAATTCATTCGTTCTGCAACCATGGCGAAGGCGGCTGAACGTGACAAGAAGCTCTGAATGAAGATAGTTGATGCGTAAAAACAATGTGATGAATATATAACACTTTCCAACCATTTAAATATTCCAAGATTGACATTTCGTAGCAAGAATTACAACGAGACTGATTGTGTTGAAAATAAATTAAGAACTAACAGAAAACATTTAATTTCTGATAACATGGAAAGGAAAATTGTAAGAGATATCTCGAAGAATCCTCACTTAACGACAAAGGACATTGTCAGTGATGTAAAGACATCAGGGTTGAATGTATTGATGAAGACAGTCACTAGTCGGCCGAAACGTTGTAATAAATATGGCGACAAAGATGAGAACAATAGTCCGAATAATGTAAATAGTGTACAAAGAATTAATTGACAAAGAAGTTACTAAAATTTACAAAGCCACATATAGCGAAACAGAAAGTGATATAAACAAAGAAACTAAAAAAATAGCTACTAAATTGAAATTAGACAACAGAATAAAACAACTAGCAAAATTAGAACCGTTTATTAAATAAGGACTTCACAACCAAACCAATATGAAGATTACTAAAGCTCACAAAAAGCAATATTAGGAAAATAATATTAGAAAAAATATGCTCAAACCTAAGAAACATTTTAAGGCAATAAACCAATGGAAAAACACAAAGATAACAATTAACTGGTTCAATAACATTAACAATAAAGATTCTCATGCAATTCGATATAAAAGACTTTTACTCATCTATCAAAGAAAACATATGAAATAACGCATTAAACTTAGCAAAATTGTATATAACTATCCACAATGAAGACATAAGATATAATAAATCAACATAGAAAATCTATATTAGACTGCAATAAAAAATTTAAACCAAAAAGGGCCAGAACAATAATTTTGACGTAACACTGGTTAGCTCTGATGGTGATGAGTACATAGTTTATATGAACTAAGCTCCCCCCCATTACACACAATAAATTACTCAAGGATAACATAACCAAAACATGCAAGAAAGCACAAAAAGACAATAGAACACGAAGCTAAAGTAATCGCCCAAAAATTAAACCTAGACGACCGAATAAGTTGCATCAGTAAAGCGCAAGCCTTTATCACACTAAAAGACCACAAAGAAAATTTCAAAACCAACCCAGCATGCGAACTCATAAACCCAGCCAAAAGCGAACTAGGTAAAATAAGTAAAACGATACTAGAAAGAATTAATTCTGAACTAACGAAGAAGTTAACAGTAAACCAGTGGAAAAACACAAAAGCAACTACTGACTGGTTCCACAGCATAAATAACAAACATAATTGCCAATTTATACAATTAGACATAAAAGAATTTTACCCGTCCATTACAGAAACCATGCTAGATAAGGCCATCATCTTAGCCCAGGAACACATAAAAATACACACAAACGAAATCGATATCATTAAAGCTTTGGCGGTGCATAAATCTGCGAATTCATAGGTATATATTTACTAAACGAACTAAGTAAAATAATGGATAGAAATAATACAAGACTCTACAGGGACGACGGTCTCATAATCAAACAAATACCAAAATCAATTAGCTGAAGGATTTCCGACAATTCTTCCAATGAAACCATATTTAACGAAGCTAAGAAAGACTACGAAACACCCCTAAAAGATAATGGATTACCGGCAACACTTACGTACTCACCACAGGGCACAAGAAAAGCCAACAGAAAGAGAAATATCATATGATTCAACCCACCGTACAACAAAAACGTAAAAACAAACGTAGGGAAAATATTCATCAAACTCTTACACAAACACTTCTCGGAATCTACACAAAATATTCAACAAAAACACAGTAATTATCAGCTACAGTTACACCGAGAACATGACACAAATAATAAAAAAGCACAATAGGAAAACTATCAACAAACCACCCGAGAAAATTAAACCCACGTGTAACTGCAGAATAAAGAATGAATGTCCCTTAAACGGTAATTGCTTACAAAACAACGTAATATAACAAGCCACGGTAAAATCACCAGATAAAATATAGAAAAATATACATAGGAGTAACTGAAGGACCCTGGAAACAAAGGAACTATGCACACAAATCATCTTTCACAAATATTAAATACGCGAACAGCACAATGCTTTCTAAGTATATCTAGGAAATTCAAAACGAAAGGCAAATCACACGAAAAATATCATGGAAAGTAAGGAAAAGATCATCAGCCTAAAGCAATTAATCCAAAACCTGCAAACTTTGCTTGGAGGAAAAAATAGCTATTATTACCTTCCCAGACCAAAATAAACTACTAAATAAACGATCTGAACTCCTCTCAAAATGCAGACATGAAAACAAATTTTTACTATGTTACTTCAAAATCGAATAAAACTAAATAAAAATTAAAAAAAAACAAAAACAAGTAAAATAAATTAAGCCAAGCCCTGTGAGTGAAACTGAGTAGACGGAACCCTTGGGGGCTGTCGATAGCTGTGCTAGCAAGAAGTCACATGTCATCGTGGCTGAGGGCTTGAGTGTGCTGGTCTTGTCCAAATTGTTGATCACCCTAGATAACACGCTCTTTCCCAGAAACTGTAACTAAGGTATGCTCAGCATAGTTGCAGTATAAACCACAAGCGGGCTCTGCGGGTGTTGAATAAATACAAAATGCATCTGCAATAGGGATTGGCTAGCCGCCCTTGTAGACGGGTATACTCGAATACGAGTGGCCAGCTATATATATATATATATATATATATATATATATATATATATATATATATATATATAATGAAATAATAACATTAGTTATCAATACTAGTGTATATCTATAAAACAGAAAATATCTGTCTGTATGTCTGTCTCTCTGTGTGAATGCTATACCAATTCCGAGGTAATTGTACACGTTGCAAGTTTACAAAGATATATCAAGACCAACTTTTCAATCTCCAGGTCCCCAGGGTTTGGCAGAAAAATCGATAAAACTGAAGATGGGTGCGACTTTTTGCCAAAAACAAGGCAAAGTTACACGCGGACAAAATTTTTACTGGATGAACTGATGTTCTTTGCACTTAATGCAAAACATCTGCTCATATATTACGATGTTCATGTAGAGTGATTGCTTTTCCTGCGACATTAGTTTCACACCAAAATGCGACATTGGTTTCACACCAAAAAATGCAAAAATATTTGAAAAAAAATCGGGGTTTTCCTACTACTTAAAATAAAAACTTGAATAACTTCTTCGTATGATTTTAGTCTTGGTCACTTCCCCACATATAACAAAAAGCCACGAAAAACTGTTCAAAAAGCCCGCTTTTCGGCCATAACTCCCTGGTTTTTCATCCGATGCTTTCCAAATTTGTTATGTAAATTACACATGACAAACAACTTGCAATGAATGTTCGCTTTAAGTGGACGAAATCTGTGACATACTAAGTCAAGAATCGGATTTTGCCATTTAGCCAATAGTTTCTTCATATGATTCCATCCTAAATTGGGATTCGAACAACATTTGATGCAAAGATTGTTAGAGAAGCATTATTGAAAAGTTAAAAGGGGAAAATTGCCAAAGAACCTCTTATTAACGCCAGCTTTACAGTAAACGTGCGAAGAAGGGGGAGGCGTTCACTTTCACTTGCAGTTGAATCAAGCTCTGATGCTTCATCCCTGTTTTTGATTATTAGATTTATGAACAATGACATACTATTTGAAAGTTATTACGGCCATAGGAAATTTACTGAATATCTAAAACATTAAAACAATTTAAACCCGAGCAACGACTACACAAGAATGTTTTACCGATGGAATTTCTTTATTAAGAACAATCAAACACTTGCGAATGACATACCGTAAAACAGATGAGTGGGGGAGTAGCTTAGTAGGCCAACGGATGATGCATGCAAGCGGAGATGCAGGCAGACATTTCTAGACAGGGTGTGTGGGTAGACAGGGGTTGCGATTATACAATTTCAACCATGTACTTTTATTGCATTATTAAATATTTGAGCTTAACAACTTTAACGAAATATTGTAATAAGAACCATAAGTATGAATGCAGGTCATTATTTAAAGAAGTAAGAGGGTAGAAATGAAAAAAATTCAGAATTGACATGGTTTTCCATTTCATTGAAGCAGACATTAAGCGCAAGAGAGCTTTATCGCCTACTCAAATTCGAAGCTCACTATGGAGATGAATAATCCCAGTGTTTGGCACCGGAAGTACCTGAGAATCATAACACGGGTTGACTCCATCCTTGTCGACGGCTTCCGGACAGATCGTTTACCCAATCGTGAGCAAGTTAGAATTATCGCCTTGCTTAGGTTGAATTGATTAAAAAAAAGAATATATTATTAAGTATCAATGAAAGTGCTAATATTTTTTGTGAAAATAGCTGACAATGTTTTTTCCCTAATCTCAGAAGCCATGTCATCAACTGGTTACTTTCATGTGTATATAACATTTTTGTTATTTTCCAAATTATATATATATATATATATATATATATATATATATATATATATATATATATATATATTATTTCTAACAATCAGATGGTTCCTGATGAATAAAGAAACATTACTACATGCTATAAATGTGATTTACATTTATTTTATAATTACGGCCACCATATATTGATGCCAAATTTATTTCGGCAAATATTACTCGTATTTGAATCAATAATTTTTTCCTTGAGCTTTGCTTTTTTTATATACCTACCGTATATTTATAAAGCATTCAAGTAATATTTAAGTGAAGTCGAGTGCCATATTTATTCTCCTAAAAATTAACAGGAAGCCACATCATTGCTTTATATAGAAATATGCATAGGGTGTCTATCATTTGGCGAAGCAACTTAAAATGAAAATATGTAACTAGAACCTGGAGCTGAAATGCGATGTCATTAATATATGTGACATGGCTGAGTGTTTGTTTAAATATATATTAATTGGAACAGAAATTATCGTTGAAAAAGCATTTTTTATGCTTCTTTTTATATTTGGGACTTTCTAGATTCGGAAGAAATTGTCTAATGAATAAAAGAGATGTTTACAGTCTGTCTAATTTCGTGGAAATCTTGAATTTAATTTGTAGAACATGTAATACAAAAAACAGATGTACCAGTTGTGGAATTTCGTCTCTTCTTTTATGTACCATTTTTTTCCGTGTGTAAGCGATCACGGCTCTCCCCAGTTCCCACATTTTTTGTCGTTCTTAGTAACTTTTCTACCGTTTTTTGTTCTTGTTCTTCTTGAATACATTTGCAAACTCGTTAAACAGGTTACTTGATGTTTCCCCCTTGCTCTAGCCTTCAATAATGCTGTGTGAGTCTTAAATTCTCTAGACAATCTTTCCTTATTTCATACAAGAAATTTCAGTTGTCTCTTTCTGATGTTAAGTATGTCTTCATTTAATTTCTATTTTTCTTAACATTTTTTCACTGTTCCCATGTTCTACACGTGGTATTTTTAACATTCATTGGAGATAAAACATGTCCGTCGCTTCAAGTCACGCCTTTGAGGAGAGTGTCCAACATTCGCTGCCATATCGGAGATTCGATATTACATATCAGTTCATCATTTTTTTTCTTGGTTCCCAACGAAATTTTCCTATTTCTTAAAACTTGGATTAGTTTCTAAAAGGCATCTTTCGCTAATTCCATGCTCATTCGGAATTCTATATTACATTTTCCATCGTCTGTTACTACACGAGTTAAATGTTTTGTACCTGCTTGGTTTTGATGTCAACAATATGTCGCTCATATCTTAAGCTGTCTCTTCTGCTATCAATCGTGTATTCTGTCTTCTTACAGTTAATAGTTAGTCCTTTCTTCTCGCTTTCGTTTACTACAATATGTAAGAGAGATTTTTGTTTAGTTAATCGCATTTTGCTATCAATTTAGTCAGTTCTCTTCATGAATGTACTTTTTTCGTTGCAGTTGTTGTTGTTATTGTTCTTTCTATCTTTTTTTTTTTTTTTGCATATACCGAAGAGTAGTGAAACTCACAAAGTGTCCTCAAGCGATTACTCTTTGTCCTTTTTCAAGCGTGACGATCTCTTATGACAGCCGACCTAAAAATATGATTCAACAGCAAAAAGACGCTCTCTGTTAAACACAATAAGGCACGCATCACTCCTGCTTACAATAATCGCCTTCAACCATATCTCCGTTTTTTTTTGCACTGTTTTTCTCATAAATCGCTCTATATTCTAAATCTTTTCGTGCGTCTCATATTTTGCTTACAACTTTCTATCACATTCTCTCAACTTGTTATATCTATCTATCTATCTATCTATCTATCTATCTATCTATCTATCTATCTATCTATCTACTTTTGTCAGTATCTATCTATCTATCTATCTATCTATCTTGTATACCAATCTATCTGGATGTGCGGGTGGTGTAAGAAACAGTAGCTGGCTCGGAATTAGAAATCGGAGAGCTGAGTTTGACTTCAAGTCGGTTTCGTTACATTTCCTTATTCGCAAATACACGTAGAAAAGGTTTGGATCTTTCTCTTTTCTCCAGCTATGGGTTAAATAGTAGGATGTATATATAGAAAATTCATTACTTTTCTCAAATGGAAGTGGAACTGATGGAAGTAAAGTGCGTGAGAAAGAGAGTGACAGACAGACAGACAGACAGAAATTGAGACAAAAATCTAAAGTGATAGATATTTAGGAGGAGACTGAAACAGAAATAGAAGAAATTAGATATATCTGTACAGACTTAGATACATATGAAATGAATGAGATTGATTGATTTTCTACGGTTTATCAACACTTTGTAGGTTATTTAAAGCCAGAAAATATTTTCAGATTGGAAGAATTTGGTGGGGGGGATAAAAATGGTTTAGTGATACAAGTCCTAATTAACTAATGTAAACTTAAGATGGATGTAAAAAAATATATATATATATATATATATATATATATATATATATATATATATATATATATATATATATCTGTGTGTGTGTGTGATATATGATCGATTATACGAATATTATAATATGCAACAATTTTTAATATCCTTAGAACCTATCATTAATAACATTTATTATATATCTATATACACATATAAACTAATATTACTGCACTCGATTTATTTATAAAGGTGTGTTTATATAATTTCACCTTTTTAACTACAAGGTTTCGTTCCAAACCCATTAGTTAGATAACGCCAATCTATTATTTTTTTTGAAATTTTTTATTTGCATCCTTACATTATATTTCCAACCTGAGTATTAATTTTGTTATTTGACATTTGATATTTTTGTCAAAAATGAGAGTTACCCCGCTTGATATTTTGTTTACTTTTGAATCCAAAGTTAAATTCAAATAATTTAAGAAAAAAAAAAATAATTTCTTTAATTTTTTATTTCTTCGCTGTCCGAACATATGAATTTAAATGATATAAATTATTATTAGCTAATTCTAATATTTTGGCAGTAATAATTAAATAAACCTGATTTAACAAAAAAAAAAAAAAAACAGCACGAGAACTCGAATTAACTTTCAGATTGTAATTGCACCTGAAAATTGCAGCAACTGCATGAAATTCCGACTCGTGCTATCGACGTTAGACATTATTTATATTTAGTAATATATATATATATATATATATATATATATATATATATATATATATATATATATAGTTAAGTTACGAAGAATTTGGTAAACCGAATGGGTAATTCCAAGGAGGATGAAATCCTGAGAGCTCAATGTGAATCCTTTCATTTCGTTGTTGGAAGTGTTACCTGATGATCCGGAGTCCTTCAAAAAGGATTTTGGTGAAATAAATTATTGTAATGGTACCTTAAAGTGGTCTGCTTTTTTTCATTAAATTTATATATATATATATATATATAAAGGAAGAGGTTATAGTAGTTCCAACGAGAGAAAAGTGTGTATATTAAAAAGAAGAGAGAAACCACAAACGGTTTTGGTTGTAATGTGGATTTAAAAAAAGATATTATGCTTTATTTTCCATAATTTTGCTACACACGTTTCCGGTCTCACGACCTTCATCAGGCAAAGCGTGGAGATTTCCACATATTATTAAAAATAATTAATTTTTTCTTATGCTTTTGAATGTTAAATATTCTCGATATTAAACATTCTCTTTTTTGTGTTAGTGGCACAAATGTCTTTCTTGATTTTTGTGCTGTTTGTTTTTCATTGTTTAAGTAGACCTCACGTGTATTTGTCTTGTCAGGTAGCGTTCGCGTATATAATTCTTGTGTTTGTGTATCATAATTTTAATTGATCTTTGTAAGATTTGGTTGAACATATTTTCTTTTTCTAGAGGAACATGAGAGAGAGAAACAACATCAAATGTCAAAGTCGCTATTATTATTTTATAATAGAATGAGAGAGCATTATGGCAGCAATGTGACAAAAATATATGAGTCACAATATATGGATGATAACACCCAGTTTGATAAGGTTATAGCAAACACATGCATCACGGTCAAATACGCGCGATATGGTGATAGGCTTTGATAAATGCGGTTCATAAACTTGCAGGTGAGGCCAAGCTAATAACATTTTCAAGTCGAGTAAGCCAGTCCACTCAGTTGAACTTTTCCAAATATCTAGATGTGTCTCCAAATTCGCCTTGGCTACCTCATTATTCAAACTTTTAAAAAAATCAAATCTCTCAATACTCGGCCACAATGCTTCCTCACTACTCTTGCTAACGAACGGAGATGCACAGTGTCAGATTTACGTATGCGCTGCAACTCTTGGGCTCCAAGACTAGATGGGGAACGAAAGGGAACACACTAGACTTGGGGTCGCTGATAAAACTAAAAAAAATATAAAGGTATATGAACAGAAGAGATTTGTTTATTTTCAAATTTAATGGAGATACTTTGAACTTATTTGAAACAATGTACACTATTTAGGTCTCTCTAATTGGAGTGGGTCTTTTAAATGAGATGGGGTTTCTTGATGGGGTCTCATTCAGATTTCCAGGCATCTTTTTTTATATTCATATATATATATATATATATATATATATATATATATATATATATATATATGTATGTATGTATGTATGTATGTATGTATATATATATATATATCCATGAAAAATTGCACATTATTAAGCTTCTAAATAATAATAATTTATTAAACAATAGACACGAGTTAACGGTTTTTTAGACATCATCAGATTTTTGGTTTGAATTATTAGATAAAAAAAAAAGCATAAAATATAATAACTTGTTTAATCCATAGCCCAATCATCAGATTCATGGTTTGAATAATTAACTAAAAACATGTATACAAAATAACACCCTTCATAATCCATAGCCCAAATAAATAGTTTAAATACCCTACAAAAAGATAACCCTTTATGAAGTCGTCAAAAAACAAACGTTACGACAGTTTTTATATGCACAAAATCCCTTTCATAAAAAAAAAAAAAAATAAATAAATCTCCATAGACATGCAAACTAGGCGAGGGTTAATACATCTTCCGTTTCAAATTTAGACACCCCACCTTTCCCTGACTTGACATCTATGAAAGTTACTCTATACTGATACATATTATTAACACCCAACACTCGCCTACCCAATTTAAACAATTCGCCCTAGCTGTTACCATGGAAATTTTGATTTCAATTTTTAAAACACGTAAATTTCAGATATACGTTATTCCAAAAAAAAATTTCGCTTGAAGATGGAACAGAGCTTATTTTGACTCAATTTAATTTAAATAATTATATTGAAGTTTTCGGCTCTTGTTTTGAAACATGAGACTTCTTATGTAGCGTTTTGGAATCATATTTTTAAATAAATAATTATATTTATGATCTACTTTTGTATCGAGCACTATTTTTAAAAAATAATAACTAAAATACTAAGGGATTTTGGATTATTTACCTAACCAGTTCCTTCCTATTTTCTATATATTTTCACACACACACACACACACACACACACACACACACACACACACACACACACACACACACACACATATATATATATATATATATATATATATATATCAGATAGAGGGTATGTAAATATAAATATAAAAGTGAACATTGAAGTCAACACTGAGGCGACAGGCTGTTTCATGCTAGAGGCAATCGTCAGGCGGCCTTTATATATATATATATATATATATATATATATATATATATATATATTTATTTATTATTATTATATATATCATTATTATTATATATATCATCATTATTATATATATATATATTATTATATATATATTATTATATATATATATTATATTATATATTATATATCATTATATATATATATATATTATTATATATATATCATATATCATATATATATATATATATATATAGTAAAAAGAAAGAACAGTAAGATATATAATCCGGTGTTCTTATTGATATTTTTATTTTTACAAAAGAGTGCTCAATGTAAATTTACAGAGCATAAATATTATAAATTAACTGATTTAAAAATATGGTTCCTTCGCTACACAGGAATTACCATGATTCAAAAACCGAAGCTAAAAACTTCAAATTTAATTATATAATTAAATTAAAAGCATTAGTTCTCTTTCATCTTCAAGCGCATTTTGAAATTTTTAGCTTCGGTTTTTGAAACAAGGTAATTTCTGTGTAGCGAAGGAAGCATATTTTAAATCAGTTAATTTATAATATTATATTTTATATATAGTGTTTTTTTTTTTTTTAGGTTTGCATAATTTTGTCTATTTTGCTCAATTTTTGCTCATGTTTACACTTCATTGAACACCGACATGTAATAAGTGCAAAATCGCTCAATATTGTATAAATTAGGCAAAATAGTGCAAAACAAGATAAAAATTTAAAAGAAAACGAAAATTGTGTATTTTTTAAAGAAATATTATATAAAATATTAAAAACATTTTAATGTTCAAGAATTTTTTAAAAACTAAAATTTTGCACCAAAAATGGATAATCTAAGAATAGATACTTTTTTTTATAGACACGGAGGGCAAACATACGTAATTTGGACCCCCAAATTTTATTTGTCCAGGAGACTCTTAAGGCCTAAATCCGGCCTTGATCAGCACCGAGGTGACATGCCCATTCCGTTATGGTCAGGCAAATGACAAGCAAATCTGTAGTACTGAACGGAATATTTACTCTAGGCCATCTTAATTCAACAAGAAAAAATATGTACATGTTAACAGTTCTAATCAGTTAAGAACAGAAGCTATGAGAGCTATATTTTTTGTAGCGTCAGAGGATTTTTATTGACAATAATGATATTATAAAGTTATTAGGTTGATTCTTGATATCGAACCCGTAACTATTTAGTTCACTTCACTACGACTTTGATTTAAAAACGCAGATGCTAATTGACTTGGTCCGCCGTAAGAAACATAAGCCCTGTGTGTCACTCAACCTGACAAATAAATATGAATTGGATTTTTCGATGTTTCTTTGAAATACACAGGTGTTTCGCTTTCTATTCAAAATACATTACTTTCGTAAACCGGCACTTTGATTCATATCCATCCAACCAAGAAATAAGTTCCCCTCCACCTCCCCAAAAAATGATAGACTGAGACCTTTCTTAATTATGAGAGACAACCGAAGTCTTATTCATTTGCATTAGATTACGCCGATAACATTAACTTAAAATGTTTCGATGCTGAAAATTTTGACGACCGACATTATTGACACATCAGCCAGGTAGGATGGCGTCATTTGTGCTTAAAATTACATTTCGAGATGATTAACCTGTTTAGATTTGAACCTGATTTAGTAAATTTGGCTAAGAAGAGCTATAAATAAAATAAAAGAAACGGAATTTATCGTTCTAGTCTTTAGTTTAATTACGTAAAAGCATTTGAAATTCAAAACATTTGAAGTTAGTATGAGATTTTAAAACATAAACAAACCGACACATTTAATCCATTCTTTAACAATGAGACTACATTAAACCCCCCGTTAATAGTGTGGAGCATTATCACAACATTCGTACTATGCGGCATTGTCACATTACTGTATATTTTTTTTATTTAGTCGAGCTAGCTCGGACATTAATGAGTCTGTGACGCCAACCATCACAGTCCTGCATCAAGGTCGGGAGGTGATTAGGGAGGCATTCTGTATAATAACATAGCTGGTCAATATAGGGGGACTGCTGGGTGACCAATTCATCTTGCTCCATGGCTAGGTGTCCAAAGCAGTGGATCACTCGCAAGTTCGTGTTTTGTTCGCCATCAGTGTCCTTCAAAGCGTTCTCGTAAGTTTGTAGATGTATCAGGGGTGGGTCCATAGAGTTATGATTTAGCTGGATATTGTCTTCAGGAGATATTAAATATAACTCTCAGCATCTGTCTGTGCTGGTTTCATCAAGCTTAGACCTTAGGGTTTTTAGTTAATGTCCAAACAGTGGCATCATACATTAAAATCGACTCTACCGTGGCTCGAAAGAATCTGGTAGATCAAATTTCCAGATTACATCCATTTTATTCAAGGTGGTCCTGTTACTGAAAATGATGCGAAAATTCACAGTACTGTAAAGTTCTTAAAAATACTATTTAAAATATTAGACGTATAATTAGTTCTTAATATTCTTCTCATATATTGTCTTCAATATACTTTCAGGTAATTTAGGATAGATAAATAAAATTCAAATATGCAACAACAACAAAAAAAATAAAAAATAAAAAAATAAAAGGTTTCGTTTTATTTTCAGTAAACAAATAAAACTACTTCTAATTCATCCAAATATCATGACTAAAACCAGAAACCCCCCTTGAGAGGGGTATTCAGAAAGTTACTTGAACTAATCATGAAAATCTGACTTGTCGCTTGTTAAATGTTAATGGAAAACAATTTGTGGGATGTTTACACAACTCATGGGATACAAAAGGAGGTTAAAATATCATCCAGTCTAATTAAAAGTACTTCATTCTTGAATCTATTCGACAATCAAATTGAAACAAACATTTGCCTTAAATGTTTCTTTTTAATCGGGATGTCTAGAATCTTTTTCCCCTAATCAGAACATAAAGCTCTATTTTGATTCTCAGCCCACAATGAATGTAAAGTACATCTGTCTCAAGTCTCTTTCCCAAGTTAAAATCATTTAATCATTTTCTCCTAACCAAAATGGAAGGCGTCTTTGTTTTGAAAAAGAATCCTCTAAGGTACTTTTCTTGAAAGTTTCTCTTAGAATAGAAAGCAACAGTGATTTTTTTTGTTTGTTTTTAATAATTTTGTCGCAAGCAGAAAAATAAGCCGGAAGAGAGTTCACCAAGCGAGAAGTGTAAGAGAAGAAACTGCTAGCATAGATCCTAGGGTTACATCTCGGCATTTCAACTGTAAAATGATGAGACCTTTCCGCCAATCTAGTACTGCGCTTAAATTCATAAAATCTTGGTACCAAAGAAGAACAGTCTTCAGAGCAATTACCATGAAAGTATTTATAGAAAAGACACAGGGAAACTACATTATGTCAGTGGGAAAGTGATTGCCAGGCCAGAACCAATAACATTGCAGATTCGTCTTTGTATTTCATCAAGAATGTCTAAATACATAGCAGAATCACCAAACCAGATGTGGCAAAAATATTCAATTCATGAACTGAATGGTCGACTTATAAATGTGTAGGGCTAGAGCACTTGAACATAGTGTAAAAGTTACCAAACTTGTCTCGGTAAATCAATTACAACTGATTAGTGAGTTAGATATTTAATAGGTGCTGCTTAATGTCAGCCTTGTGCCACAACTAAGTTATGCTTAGTAAATTACTATAAATATGTAAGATAGATACTGACGAGAACAATTGTCTAAGAATTTACAAATTATATAATATCTAGAAATATACCTAAGATTTTCCACTGAATATAATGTCAGGCATATTTGTAAGGCAATTCATCTTTGAATCATTTACATAATCAGATTTACATCCGGTTTTGTATTGATTCTTTTCCCCTGAGCAGAATATACGGCATCTTTGGCTTGAATATTTTCCTGATTACATTTTAAGCTGTCATTGTATCGATTGTCTTAAGTTGAATGTACGACAACTCTATTTCGATTCATATAACCTCATCCAAATGCGAGGCAATATTTACAAACGTTTTTATTCATCACACAACAGAATTGTGACCATAAAATTATGATACGTACAGAGGCATAAGTCAATGTTACAAGTATTTTTAAATGACACTATGAATGAAAGTGTGCACTGTAAGGTCTTTGTTGTTTTCACAAACATTTTTCATTCATTAATCTAAAGAAGCAAATTTATGATTACTTTTATTTTTAAATAAGAGTCAATTGAAAATTCTTATTCATTATGACACAGAAGAATGATTGTGAAATGATTTTATTTAAAGAGGTGTGAATCATCTTCAAGGCAATTTCATTCATTACGCCACAGAAATATGACAATGAAATATTTTTACTTAAAATATGGTTTGAGTCATTTTCCTAAACAATTTTATTCGTTAACCCATAGACGTAGGACAAAGGAAATGATAAAAGTGAGATAGTTGCAAATAATTACCACCTTTCCATACATTACCAATAGATGAAAAATTGTCAGCAGTGTCTGATTTATACAGTGGGGGGGAAATAAGTATTCGTACACATGAAAAATTGTATTTTTATAAATGTAAAAGCCTTAACTAAAACAAATTTTGAAACATTTTATGTGTAAAGATACATTTTATTAAAAAATAGTAATAAACTTAAGTAATTCTTATAATTGTTTATAAATAGATATTTGATACATTATTTACATTATTCGGACTATTGTCCTCATCTTTGTCGCCATATTTATTACAACGTTTCGGCCGTTGTACGCTCCCGCCTTCTTCAGGTGGTTGGAATATCAAACTGAACTTTTTATTTCGCTCACTGGGGTAGACTGTTCTAGTTCCACGTGCCATGTTTAATGGATGTCAGTTATCAATGATCTCTTGTTAATTCCCCTCTGAAAGTTCTCCACTACCTTAACCGGGTATTGAACTTACACTCTTTGGTACATGGCAGCAGCCCCCAAAAAACTGGGATAGACGGGTACAAGAGGAGGAGGACAGCAACACTCAGAAAACAGTCTACCTGCCTTATGTGAAGGGGTTATCAGAGAAAATAGAAAGAGTATGCGGTCCATATAACAGGACAACCTTCAAAAGCTTAACGACACTTCGCAGATATCTCTCCCGAGTAAGACCCCCCCATAGAGGAGAACATGACTAAAGACTGTGTGTACGCTATCCCGTGCAGCTGCGGAAAGAAAGAGGAGACAGGCCGCCCCCTTAAGGTAAGGCTTCAAGAACACCAGAAAGCTGTAACACGAGGGGAAGTGGAAACATCAGGCGTGGCTGACCACATATGGAGAGAGAAGCGAGATCACTGCCCTCTGTGGGATCAGGTTGAGATCATAGACAAGGAACACCATTGGAAAATTCGTAAACTTAATGAATTAGCACATATGCTAGGCCACAAAAATCTCCTGAGCCGACCAAGCATAGAAATGAATACAATATGGGAACCAGTAATAAGGAGTGCCAGAGAAAAGCGATAATAACAACAAAAATTGCAATATGAGCTCTGGTAAAAACATGAAATGATAACAGCAAAAATTGCAATATGAGCACTGGTTGCTGAAAACATTAGGTTTATAATACCCAGAAATTCATACACAAATGTCCTCAGTGGATAAAGGCGTTAGTTAGATCCAGTGACAGGACCAGAAGAGTGTGAGTTCAATACCCGGTTAAGGCAGCGGAGAACTTTCAGAGGGAAATTAACTGATATCCATTAATCATGGCACGTGGAACTAGAACAGTCTACCCCAGTGAGCGAAATAAAGTGTTCAGTTCTACATTCCAACCACCTGAGGAAGGCCGGAGCGTACAACGTTGTAATAAATATGGCGACAAAGGTGAGGACAATGGTCCGAATAATGTAAATAATGTACATAATACCTCATCTCAGAAATATAGACATATATAGATATTTGATGTAGCTTCACCCCAAAATATCTTTTTATAAACACTCCGATGTATAATGAAGGGGGCCTCAAAATTTCATTAGCCCAGCGGCGTCTTAAGGCCTAAACCTGACCCTGATTTACAAAGAAGCGTCAATAGTGTCCCTAAAATGCTTATTTATTTACCACATAGATCATACTTAGAGAGCAATAATTCCTTCTCACAAACATTTGTATTTGTGACACAGTGCTTATAGCAATCAAGGAAAAGAAACTACAAAAACTATTACAGAAGGTAGTGAATGAAAGCGAGAACATCAGTTGCAAGAAATCAGAATGAATAGTTCAAAAGGAATATTTCAACATTCAAATACAAATTGGAGATACCAAAATCAAAGAAGTATAACAATTTAAATATCTGGGAAGAACAGAAAGTGTGGCATTGAAATCCAACGGCACATTGGGATAGCGAAAGATGCCTATCAAAACCTAATCAAAGAATTAAGAAACAGACACATTTCGTTAGAAACGAAGAAAAGAGTACTAAACTGTTATGTGATATTAATCCTCCGATATAGCTGTGAATACTAGACAAACTCCTCAAAGATGAAGAGACTTGAAGCGAGAGAAATGTTGTTCTACAGAAAATACTATGGACTGAATATGTGAGCAACGACGAAATTCTAGAGACAATGGCAGCAAAAGGGCCTTTATACTTAAATATCAGGGACAGACAACTGAAATAGGAGTATGGTGTAATGATATTTCAAGAGGTCTAAGGAATTTTCAAATTCGTATTCAATGCTCAATTGAAATAGGTGCGGAATATTTTGACTTTGAGACAATTGTATTTAATTTTCATATTTTATTTCATTATCACCTAGAAATCTGTCTGTAAATTGATGACAAAACAAGAGGCGTAAGGAATTTTCATAAATATTTCTTGACAGAATTATAACTGTGAAAATATGGTACTTACTGGATAGTAAGTAATTTTCACATTTTTATTCATTATTCTAATGGAGTATGACTGTAAAATGATATTTTGATGGGCGTAAGTCATTTTATCAGATAAAAATGGATCCAATAGTGCACAGTAAGCGATCAACTAGTAACCAACATCTGGTTTCAAGAATATCCAAGACGTATATGGACATGAAGAAGCCCAGGAGTTGAAACAACCAAATCGACTATACAACTATCAATACGAGACTCAAAAACAAAGCCAAGAACTGAATGTAGAAGCGCCAACCTTCCACTGATATGATTTTTTTGATACTTAAATTAACTTAAGTTTATTATTTGAGTCATTTGAGATTCATTTATTTGATTTTATTTGAACTTGCAGCATTTTAACTTTATTGTAAAAAGAAATTGCTGCAAAATATGTGATAAAAAATTTTATCACTAAGTTATTTTTCTTTATAATATTGTTGGTGAACATATTAATAATAAAATGTATTTTTTATGAATAATTCGTGTTTATCTTTTTAACAGGTATTTTGAAAAAGTATGATGAGTTTTAATTTTACCATTCGTCGACAAGACAAAAAAGTTTAATTGAATTTGTGAAACTCATTAAAATGTCATTATCAAGAATTTTGTCGCATAGTTCTAATATTTATTTCTATAACATTTAACATATTTATTTCTATAACAATTTATTTCTATAACAATTAACATCTGTCTATATCTTTGAGATGAGCTATTATGATTACTTACGCTATTTATATTATTCGGACTGTTATCCTCATCCTCATTGCCATATTCACAACTTTTCGGCCGTTGTACGCTGCAGCCATCTTTAACAATAAGAACAATCGACCTCGCTGGACGAAATAAAGGGTTCGAGTTGAAATTCCAATTACCTGAAGAAGGCCGGAGCGTACAACGGCCAAAAAGTTGTGAATATAGCAATGAAGATAAGGATAACAGTCCGAATAATGAAAATAATGTAAGTAACAATTAACATACTGATAAAATTTATTTTTAAGAATAAGTTTTGCTCGTTCTAACCTTTGATTTTACGGATGGTGAATTTTAATTTTACCACCCTTCATAAAAGATATATATTTTACCATCCTTCATAAAAATAAATATATTTTACCACCCTTCATTCATAGACAAAATATGTCACTTTTTTCGGTGGAATTGTACAATAAGCACTATGACCAGAAATAAATATTTTTTTCAAAATTGTTTTTATATTATTACAAATGTTTTCATATTAAGCATTTCAAATTGCGAAAATTAAAAAGTACAAAAAAAAGAAAGAAAACATTTTTATTAATCAGTGCAATATATTAGTGAAATTAAATAACTTTAATTACTTTGATCCCAAAAATATGGCTGTTTGCTGGGTGAAACATTTCATAACATTGAAGATCTTGAAACTAGGATTTCTAAGGACTTTAAAATGCCACTTTTGTATATAGCAAGCTACGTTATATAAAAAGATTGTCCAATAGAATAAAAAATATTTAATGTTAATACAAATTTTTATTTTAATCAATATGGAAATTTAAAAAATATAGATTTAAAATTTTGCTAAGTGTCGCAGTTCAATTTGGTGTTTTTCTGTTTTATAATATTTGGTGTTGCTAAATTGAAAATTTGCATGAATTGTTTGACAAAAGTCTTGATATTAGTTTCTGACATGTGTCGTTTCAATAAGAAAAGAAAACATGGGATTATATTGTCAAATATATTTTTTTAAATTATTGTCTTTTTCATCCTCCTAAAGCAACTCAAGAACCAACAATAAAAGCTTTGAAATCATCTTAAAATGTTATTCATAAAATGTTTATGCAATTATATTCTACAATTCCAATCAAGATTTAATATTAAAAAGTCATATTTTTTCAAGTCGTGAATAAATGGTCATGAAGCTCTATTAAGAAAATGACATCCATTCAGAGAAAGATCTACCAGGTAAATTTTATTTTTAATTTTCTACCATTTTTCATTTAATAAATTGATTGACTCACCAAACTATCGGGTTAATTTTGTGTTCCTGTTAATTGATTTTAATTATTATTAGAACTATATATACTGGTAATATCTATTATCATATAGTGAAATAAGTATTTTCTTTATCTTCTGTTAAACAAACACAAACACCTGGAGATGTGACAAAAATCACAGAATAAAATTTATAAAAATGGTTGCCTCTCTGGGATTCATTTTTTTTTAAGTATTTTCAAATTTGGTTAATATCTGATTTGTAAAATGTTGGACTTGCTTTCTGATTGTCTTATATTTTTTATATTTTCTATATTTTTAATCAATTTGTATAAAGAAAATTATTCATTATTTTTACAGTATTCTCTAAGATTTTACTAATTTTTGGTGAATAAAGTATTTTTATAGATTAACTTAATAGAGGAAATTAGTATTGTTCTTTCTTTGTATATTTGCATTTATGAAAATAAATCAATAATTGTTATTGTTGTAAGGGACTTCCTAATAATATGGATAGTTGCTTAATAATTATAATTAATAAATAAATAAATAATTACATACGTATTGTTGCTAAATAACTAATTACTGGGCATTACTAAAGAGTCTCTCGCTAAGAATATTCTCTTTAATTGTCATTTAGTAGTAATTTAGGTCTCTATATATTATCTGACAGTTATGAACTTCAGTCGCATGGCTGCCAGGTCTGTTATATGTAACGCTTTGGTCGTGAGTCATTTTAACAAATATCTTTATTGATTGTCCAATATGATTATGACTGTAATATGGTGGCAGAGGGTCTCAAGCCATTTTAACAAATATCTTTATTCGTTATCACATAGAAGTTTGCTTATAAATTGAGAGATGGCCGTAAATCGTTTAAAAATATCTTTATTCATTACCCGATACAATTATTACTGTAATATGAGGATAGAGCGTCGTAAGACATTTTAGTAATTATCTTTATTCGTTATCATATAGATCAAGGTTTTTCCAACTTTGGGAATATCGCCCACCGGTGGACGATTTCAACTGTTGGGTGGGCTACGAGCAACTGAACAGAAAATGGTGGGGGGATTGAAAATGTTAGTGAGGAGATATGCAAATAACCTGTATAAAAAAATAAAAAAAATAAAACCAGAGGCTAACTGGGACTAATTGGGTTACCTATTCCTCGTAAGATATAAATATCCACGCAATCAAAGAATATTTTGGTGTTTCTATAGTTTTGAAATGGGTCATTAACATTGAAATACTTCTTCAGACAAAATAATATTTTGGGGGATATAAATCAGATAAGGAAAGACCAAGAACAACTTTGCGAGTAAAATTAACAAGTGACCTCAAAATAATCTCGCCAGCACCGAGAGGTCACACATAAAATTGACACAAGCGATGACCTCTAAGAACTCTGACGACCAACTGAGACGTAAACTACAATGCCAGACAAAATATGAGAATCACAAGATGGAACCTGTTCACAGCACAGTACGCATGCTCAGATAAACAGACAGCCGAATTGATTGAAAAGTGATTGTTCTTGTATTTGTGGATTATTGTAAACGGACTTCGAGTAACAATATAATTTCGTGAACGAAAATTTAGTTTCTATTTTTCCTACTATTTTCTGTTTTGTACGATTTTTAAACACTCCAATGCCTCCAGTTAAGAAAGTTTGTCGTCAATACAGCGTTGACTGTTTATCTCATGAGTTTATAGCTTCTTTTCAGAGCATTCAATTACCTGTGTGTCTTATGTGCAACCAAAGTGTAAATATCGAAACCATGAAGCCTTCACACTTAAAGTATCATTTATATTTTAAGTATCCTGACCAGAAGGAAAAAAACCGTTGTTATATTTCTTGCAACTTAAGATCTCATTCAACTTAAGACCTCGTTGAACTTAAGATCTCATTCAACTTAAGATCTCATTCAACTTAAGATCTCATTCAACTTAAAAAATCAAAAACGTTGTTCTCGGAAATTCAGAAAGCAGCAAGGTAATGGAACAATTGCGATGTACAGCATTGCATTATTGGTTGCAAAGGTCGCTAGTCTCACATTATAGGAGAAATATTACTTTGACCTGTTATTTAAGTTCTCTCAATTGTAATGCATAAAAATCCCGACATAATTAGCAAAATGATTCCACTCGGCAGTTTCTCGACGTATAGATGCAATTGCCACCAAACATCAAATCATCTTTATTCTCCGGAGTTTTAAATTTTTCTATTCAAGTTGATGAATCAGCAATTGTGGAAAATGAATGTTTGATGAAGCTATATGTTCGATTTTTTATGAAAATATTCAACCTTGTGAAGAGGTGCTGTTCACTGATCAATTGTTGCGTGACCCAAATTGTTCGTCGATTTTAGATTTATTGAAGCTGTTTTTAATATCTATAATATCCCGATAGAACAATAATGTGCGTCAGATGGAGCGTCTGCTATTGTAGGTAGATACAGAGATTTCTCTTCTCTTAAAAACATCAACTTTCGCGTCCTCTTTTAACTATTCACTGTGTGGCCCACCGGCAGCATTTAGTGGCTCAAAATATCAACGGTGGGGATTAGTGATGTATTACAGTTAGTTATTAAAACTGTAAAGAAGCTAAAATCCAATTCTTTGTCTAAACTAATTTACCATCAACTGTACCTTGATAATGGTGATGATTATGTGTGGCTTTTGTACCATGTGGAAGTATGATGGTTGTCAAAATGCAACTGCATTGTCTATTTTGTCGAAAGCGTTTGACACAATAATCTTTTTGTTTTTCAAAACAGTCCACTGATTTCTTCAAAATGTGATATCTTTTTCCTTACAATATATTCCTGAAGCCAAATAATCTCAATACGTTATTGCAAGGAAAGCAAAAACTTGTCAACTGTAAATCGTCCATTACTACCTCCATTTCAAAATGAACACTGTATAAGATGAACATTTCAAGATGTCAACTCCACCAATTTCAACGATTGAATCATTTGAAAAATGAATTGGTTGATGAGGATGCTATTACATATTGCCATTTTTTTCCAATCATTGCATGATGGCATTGTACAGCGATTTCAGGATAATTATCGCATTGGCCGTTCCAGTTTGGTATAAGATCTCGTTTGAAGTCCAAGTAATCGAATGCGAAGGCGATATGCAGGAAGAATCGATAGATTTACAGGATGACAATGATGTTACAATGCGGTTACAATTGCATCATGATAAAAATGATTATGGTATCATCAAAGTAAAATGAGATCTTATCCTAATCTATGGAAGCACTTCAAGTTAATTTTACTTGCTTAACCAACATTTTACTTGGTAGAAGCTGGATTCAGTCACGTTAATACTTTGTTAACTGAAAGTAGAAGTGGACTGGATATAACCGTGCGAGGCGACTTGCGATTAAAGATTACTAATTTTAAATGACCCTGCGCTAACTGCATCACACTAGTCTCAAAGATCGCATTGATGATATATAAAAATGGCATATGTATACCAAAATATTTGATATTACAATATCTGTCTATATTTCTGAGATGAGGTATTATGTACATTATTTATATTATTCGGACTATTGTTCTCATCTTTGTCGCCATATTTATTACAACGTTTCGGCTGTTGTACACTACGGCCTTCTTCAGGTGGTTGGAATGTCGAACTGAGCCCTTTATTTTCCTCACTGGGGTAGACTATTCTAGTTCCACGTGCCATGTTTAATGGATGTCAGTTATCCGTTATCTCCTGTTAATTTTTCCTCTGAAAGTTCTCCACTGCCTTAACCGGGTATTGAACTCACACTCTTTGGTTGCTGAAGACATCAGGTTTATAATACCCAGAAATCCATACACAGATGTCCTCAAGGACACATGGCACAGTGGATAAAGGCGTTGGTTAGATCCAGTGACAGGACCCATTAAACATGGCACGAGGAACAGTCTATCCCAGTGAGCGAAATAAAGGGTTCAGTTCGACATTCCAACCACCTGAAGAAGGCTGGAGCGTACAACGGCCGAAACGTCGTAACAAATATGGCGACAAAGATGAGGACAATAGTACGAATAATGTAAATAATGTTGATATTACAACTTTGTACATTACTTTCAATAGAATCTTGTAATGAAAAAAAATATCCATTTTTATATTTTTATAAGAGAAAATTGTTAATGGTTTGTAAACTGACTTTTAATGGCGGTTTTACTTTTTTATTGTCTGGAAAAATGCCTGCCAGGAAATCAGTCCATCTCGAATTTATCAAGGTAGGAAAAATGCCCATCAAAACATAAATTGCCTACCATATAATTTCTGGGAAAATGTTATAAGGTTTTATTAAATTCACTTGACACAACTTATTTTTGTTTTTATTTCCATGAATTTTTACTTCTGTTCATTTTTAATTACTAAAAAGTTTTTTTTTTCCTTTTTCCACGCTCCCCATCATTATTAAAAAATATTGACATAACTTCTGCTTTTCTTGCGTTGTCTTATTTCTGTTCATTTTTATTTAATATAAAATTGTTTTTATTTTTTTGTATCCCATTGGCCATCTGCAATTTGGTAAAAGGTAGGAAAAGTACACATCAAAACAATTTACCCATCCCGAAAATGTTACAAAGTTTTATTAAAATCTTTGGTACAATTTAGTCATGGTATTACCGATTAGAATTCTAAGTGAGTGTGAAATAAAAAGAAACAAACGAAGCATTTTTTTTTTCAAAACAAAACCTGAATAAACACTAAAAACTCCTTCAATGGCTGTATTTGATTTTTATGCGCCCATTTAAAGAATTCAAAATCTTTTCACAGAATTCTTTAAAAAACGTAAAAATTTAAAACCGTAGTTTAATATGTTTAATCAAAAATGATATAATTTAGGGAAATTATTTGCATGAATTCATTTGTTTGAGAAGCAGTAGGCGTTATTTCACTTATAACACGTGAGGCTTGAAAACAGGGTCGCCTCTCATATTCACTTCTATTTTTTCATTCATTAATTCTCCACGCACTCGTTCTCTCTCTCTCTCTGTTAAAACGACGCACAAAAGTTGTGTAGCGTTTTTAACATCGAGTGAGTGATTTCAACAATGTTTAATTTTTTTGCAGGTGTGAAAGAAAAATTAGCGCCAAAAAAGTATTAGACGTAAAAAAAATATTCGCAGAATTTTTTATTAGTTGTTATTAGGTGTATAATCCGTTTTCTTTTAGAATTTTGAACAAAAAATTGTTTAATTTTTTGTCCAAACTTACAACGCTAAGCCTAACTATAAAACTAAGCTTGACCATAAAACTAAATTGTATATATATATATATATATATATATATATATATATATATATATATATATATATATACAGTATTGTGCGAATTAATTGGAACAATGACATCAACAAAATAGAGAAATGAAATCATGTTTGTTTTTTTCAAAAAGCTTTACGTAACTATTCTAAAATGTCACAAATTATTATTATTATTATTATTATTATTATTATTATTATTATTATTATTATTGTTATTATTACCCCATAGAACGATGGATTGTCTAGATACATTATTTTTACAATTGTCAGTCTTTACTATTAAAATATCTTACATAGAAAGGCGTAAGTCTTTTTCACAAAATAAAAATGGCAGACATTCTAATTCGATATCATCATAGCTTTCAATACACGTAACAGTATCTAGTTAATGGTTAGTGTGAGACAAAGTAAAATGATCAGAAATGGTAGGCGGAAGATTATGTTGCGCCAATATTGTAAATGGAGTTTATCTATTTAACTTGAAAAACCATCATTTAAAATCATAGCCTTTGCATAACTCTATTACCATCCAGTGTACAGATTCTCAACATGGGATAGTGTTTAACGAGCTAGTCTTTTTTTATCATGATTAGTAGTGAGTTCGATCCTCACTGAATGCTTCACACATTTAGCCTTATTGTAAATTAAGTTAAGAACGACGAAAAATGCAAAAAGAATGGGCTTATGTTGAACAAATAAACTTTGCTAGCCATAATTAAAACTTATAAAAAATAATGGAATAAATGTGACGCTGTTTTAATGAAGTAATAGGAAGCTTCACGCTTTTTATCTATTGTTATTGATCGACTGTAGGAACGAGATTTCGCGTGTTACCTGTCGTCATTGGTCTAATGTCGGAATGAAGCTTCCCGTGTTCATTGGTCTAATGTAGGAGCCTGTTGCCCTGTGAACGTGCTTGTGTTAGATGCTCAGTTCGTAATGAACGGAATGCGAAGCCTGGTTTTTAAAAGGCTAGTGTAAGTATCGATTTATCTACGTGAACGTGCCACTTGGCTCTCTGATAAAATGTCGAGATCGTGAAAGTTGGCATGTTTTGGTATTTGATCTTCTTAATTCCCAGCTGAAACCGGATGCGTTGGTTTGAACGTGAGGGCTGTCACATACCAACGCTCGTAAGGTCAATGACAAAATTGAATCAGATGGCTACCTTGAGTGCTCCTCGGCCGATACAACAATCGAGTGATTTCCAGATTTCAGGCGTAGACCCAAAGTGTTTCAAATATTAAAAGGCTATAATTCTAGGCAGCCCCATTTGTTGGCACCTGATTGAGGGACTTGAAATTCCAAGGCTGTGTGGAATCTACACATATTTAGTGATTTACTAAGCTTAGCAAGGTACAAAGCTGTAAAAGTAAGCCCGAAGAGGAACTTAAACTGCATCCGAAGTGCTATGGTAATTGGTAAGGGAGACAAAAGTGGAATAAAGAATGAGCAGCCTTCTTTTCTCGCCTTAGTTCAAGAGCAGCCATTAAACAATTCATTCGAGAAAAGTTTGTTAACCGTCTGTTCATATTTATGTTAAGTTTGTTTCTATCTATCTATCTATCTATCTATCTATCTATCTATCTATCTATCTATCTATCTGTTTTTGAGATGAACACACCCCTCCAGAAGAGGATTTGGACTCGTCTAAATACATAAATACGGACGCCGGGAATCGTCAGTAGAAGGATAACCTGCACTGGTGTCTGTTCGTGTCGTTGAGTTCTTGCTACTGACAAGTTTTGGACTTGCTACGACGACCGTTTTTTTTTTACATTTAACGTTAAATTTTTATTTCCGTTTCAACAAAATTTCTTTTCTTTTTGTTGAGTTTATTTTTCTTTTTCACTTTTTCACCTGCGTCCGAATTTAAAAAAAAAAAAAATTGTTCTTAAGTTTGATTTATTTTTTATATTCTTTCGTTATTTTTTCTGTGGCAAATATTTTTGGCCTTTATAGTTTCTTATAATTTTTGTATTTTGTTCTGAATTTTACTTTTTGTTTTATTTTATTTGTAATTTTTACCTACTTTTTATTTTATTTTATTGATATATGGTTTTTTTTTTTTTGCTTTAAAGACCAAAACATTTTCTCATGTGTAGAAAAGAAAAATTTACAAGATGGCCGACCAGGTCGATCATCATGAAAAAACAAAATGAAAATGAGGCTATCCCCGCAAAAAAAAGACCACAGAAAATAAAAGAACAGATCCTCCAAAGGCGTGTCCGATAAGAGGAAAGGTGATTCTTCTATCCACGTTGAAAAGGTGAGAAAAGGAAACTGAAAATGATAAAGAACCATGCACCAGTATGGCGACTGACAAAATCAGCGGTGTAGCGGCGGGAGAATCACTCTCTGTTTGCAGTCCCACCCCCGAAATGCATAGTCAATGTGACTGAGTTTGTCGAGAAAGCCAAATAGTACACTCATCTGGTTACCGATGGCTGGCTATTGGTAGACCTCGATGCTTTTGGTAGTCCTCAACCTGACAAATTTTTAAGGCAGACGGCAAATCCTAGAAGATCTGACTATGTCACTCTTTTTAGCTAATCTGAATGTCCTGAGGCTGAGGTCGGAGTCTCGAAGGGTGAGACTCGATCCCGACCTTCAGCACCTGGGTGTGGATATACAAGATATATATGTGCTGTAAAAGAGACTCGTTTCCATTCTGGTGACCATGATTTTATATTGTTGAAGAGGTTTGACCTCTTCTCAGCGTATTATGATAGCCGTTCAAGTGTGGGTTCTTGGTTGGTAAACCCTTCCTTGAATGCTGTATGTAGACTTGTCTTCGAGGATCTGGAGTCAGGCTTTGTGTCGTGAACGTTACCATAAAAGATCAGGCATTTAGTCTCATTGGGGTTTATGCGCCGAACGACTCCGCGGGTCGCCATTCTTCGGCGGATCGTTAAGTTTTTGACGCCACCTCGTTGGGTAATTATAGCGGGAGATATAGATCTCACAGGGATTAGAGGCAGCTCAACTTCGGTATTGCGTATAAGCTACATTGACCGAGTCTTTGTTAGAAGAGTCGACTTGGACTCTTAGGCTGTCCAAGTCATCATACTATAGTTTATTCGGACCATAGGCTTGTCCGAGCTCGTTTAAACTTAGATAAGCCTAGGATTACCATTGATGGCTACTGGAAATTCAACACATCGTTGTTCGATGAGAAGGATTTTCAAGGCCAGCTTCTACTAACTAAATGCGGGAATTGACAGGGTCTGTGGTTGGAAATCAGTGGTTGGTTCATCTTAAGGCTATCATTAGGTCGTTTGCTGTTGATTATAGTAAGCGGCTCAACCAGGAGAGATTAGCAGAGCAAACGGCACTAGAATTTACAGTAGAAAGGGTTATAAAATTTGGAGAAAGTGGGAAATAGCTGCAGTTAGGAGAGAGTTTGCCTCCTTGCTTATCAATAAAGACCAGAACTAAATTAAAAAAAGATGTCTTCCGAGGCAGCAAATATGGCCGCTGAATTGCGAGTTAAAGAAGTACGGAGTATCATAGACCAATATATATCGGTAGCGTCGCATTGCCAGATGGGCATAACGTGACTACAAACGATGCCATATGTTAGGCTTTCTGATATTATTTTCAGGATCTTCTTACCAGGGAGCTTGGTCTGAATCCGTCTCACTTCGACACTTATTTAGCTGACTTTCCTCTTCTCAAGGCAACTGAAGTGGCTGGGTGCGAGGGTTCGATCACAAACGAGGAAATTTGGGATGCGTTGAAGAATGTCGGCAGAGGCAAGGCTACGGGTATCCATGAACTCCCCTATGAGGTTTACTTGAGGCAGTCTGTTGTCTTCTAAGGTACCGATCATGTGTGTTAGTGCGGGGTCCATACGAGATAAAGGGATGAGGTCGGTTTGAGGAATGAGAGCTGTTTAGCTCTCTGTGGTCTTGGGCGTCCGGGGGTGATGTCTCAACAACGACGAGGCATCACTCACCTGGCTGGTGTTGCGGAAAGCTCTCTGGGTCGGCAACAATGCTCTGTGTAGTGGGGCTGGCAGTTACGCCAAAGTGCGTGTGCTGCGGTGGGGTGGTTGAGTGTTTGGGGCACATCTTCTTTCACTGTAGCATCTTACGGCCGTTGTGTGAACTGATTGAACGTTACATGGTTCGTATCCTGGACGGAAAATTTTTGTCCTCAAGGTCAGTTCCGTTTGTAGCAATGTTGTGCCGCAGTTGAAAAGGAATGGACACTATGTATTCTTGTGTTTACTTGGCATGGGGTGATTTGGACGACGCGACAGAAGGTTTTTTTTTATGAAGGGGAGAAGTTTTCCTCTTTTCAACTAATTTTGTTCATTAAGGACCAGCTTAATGCCAAAATGAGAGCGGAAAGGTGGCGACTCTCTTTATTAAAATTCGGTGAATGGTGGTTGAATGTTTCACGTTTGGTGCGCTTGAGGTGGTGGGGGGTCTAATTTAGAATGGCATCTGGAGATAGGAACAAGGATATTGGTCGCCTGATTTAAACTTTTGTTATCTCAATTTAGCGTAAGTCGTTTTTCTTTTTGATTCAAGCCACTGAATTTAACTTAGTTACAATATGGATGGTCATAGGCCCCTTTATTTTTGCCCCCCCCTTCATATTATCTTTGGTCTATTCGTCTAATCCTCCCCATTTAGGTGACAGGTAATGCAGTTCTCTGGTAATTTTGGGATGTCTTTCGTTTTCGCGTATGAGTTTTCGTAATTGTTGTCGTGTCTAAGTCTGTGAATGCTAGTGTGAGCGATTGTAGAACAGGTGCATGGAAATCATTTTATTAATCCTGCAGTATTTTTTTGTCCAGTGAACTGTTGTCTCTTCCATGATTCGATTGTGAGGATGCCGTTACTAATACTAGTTTTGTTTAATTGTGTAAATACATTTTTATATCATGAACATTGGGGGTATATATTTTTAGATTTTTATCAACCCAGCCCTCCACAAAGACAGTAAATATAGGAATGGTAGGAATTCTTAGAGTAAATGTGGTATTGTGGTGTGTATGTGTATGGTAGTGTTGTATGGATGAAATGTTTTGGTGAAAGGAACAATGTACGAACGATTGGGTCATTAATTGACGCTAGTTAACTTATCAATAAAACAAGTGAAGACCAGACTCAACGCAATCTCAATTTTGTCCATGTGGCTTATTTGTACTTTTGTACAATAAATATTAGGAGTACCCAAGTATGACCTGTTATCGTTGTGTTTTTGAAGTCTCGTTTTGGACGTGATTTTGACCATTTCTGTTTATTTTTCAGAAACTGAGAAGGAATTTTCAGCCGAAATATTTCTTTTTGAAATCCATTAAGAACTTTTAAAAACGAAATCCTTTAGTTGATTTTGCTATTATTTTTCTTTTCTTTTATTGAATGGATTTTTTTTCTTTTGTCGCTTTCTTTTCTTTCAGTTTGTTTTACCTTTTCGGCTTTAGGCCGCCATTTTTATTTTATTTTTCACCAGTTCACTGTTTATGGTTCTATTTGATTGTAAGTTAATTTATAGTTTATTTTCATTTTAGTTACAGTTACCTTTATTTGGACTAAAATCCGTTTTTTTTTCTTTCGTTCGACATTTGAATTTTTTTTGACAGTCTTCTTATTCATCCCCCCCCCACACACACACTTAGGCTTTTCATTATTATTTTTTCTCTGGGGTTTAGTTTTCGCAGGCTACTGTTTTTGTTTCATTCCGATTCAAATTATAACTTTAAATCTTTTATTCGTTGTCCGTCTTTCGGCGAATTTTTTTTTCTCTTTGTGAGACTTTCTTTTACATCGTTTCCATTTTTAATGTTTTTTTTTAATTTATTTTTTATTTTAAACCCTTCGGAGTAATTTTTAGTACTTTTCATCTAACTTTAATTTCACTTTACAAACTTTTATTTTCAATTTAAGTCCAATTTTCTTTTGTTTCCTGGCCAATCGAGTTTTTCCTTTTTAGAGTTTGTATTTTTAATTATGTTTTATTTCTTTAGTAGTTTAAACCTTTCGTGTTAAATTCTTGGTATTTTTCACCAAACTTTAATTTCATTTATCTCTATGAATTTAAACACAACTTTTATTTCCTGATTAAACTAGATTCTTTATTATATTTTATAGTTTGTATTTTGTATAGTTTTGTATTATTTTTTAATTCCTTTCTTATTATTTAAAACTTTCTCGGTTAATTCTTGGTAGTTTTGTTTTTTTTACCAAACTTTACTTTTAATTTATTTTATTCTACCAATTAAAACACTTTTTTGTTTTTCTGGTTAAATCAGTTTCTTTGTTGATTTGGATTTTGTGTTGTTAATTTTTTTTTCACACTTTAGTTTTAAAGTTATATTTCTTGCTAACTTGTTCCCCCCGACACATCCCTTACTTCTATATAATTTACCACAAGAAAAAAAATATACACATCCTGTTTTAAAAAACAAAATGTCCGACAAAAGTCGGTCAGTCCAAAAAAACTTGTTCGGATCGTCCTTTAAAACTGGATAAAAACGACTCTGGAGTTCCCAGAAGGGATGGAAGTGCGGAAAGACTACTCACTTCTTTTCTTGGACTGAGAAGAAAGCCTCTGGAAATCAGGCCCTTATCGACCGACCCCCCCCCCTCTGGCCGCATCTGTAAGTTCCCACTTGCATGTGATCGGCTTGCCGTTTGGGTCTAGCTCACAGTCCACATTCTCCGAAAACCCTTTATCCGCTGCTTGTGTACTTGTGGAGAAGGAAAACGGGGAATGGCTGGTTGCTAGTAGGGTCAGAGGGAAGCGCCAGATAGCGGAACCTTAGACCCCAGAAGCCTCCAGGATTAAAGCACGGGCAGACCCACTCCCTCTACTAGCGTTAACGGAGACGCCCCAGACTAAAAAACTACCTGTTTCAATACTTACAAAAAAGTACGATCCAGGATACGAGAAAGATAAAGTTTCTTAAACCTAAGTTAAAAGCTAACGTAAAGCATTTACTATCAAAAAGGCAACACCTCCCGCGATTTCTACCCCGTCTACTGCTACTAATGCACAAGCGGGAATTGACAGGGGCTGTGGTTGGAAATAAGCGATGGAATTTATTAAAATCCAAACTTAGATCGTTTGTTGCTGATTATAGTCGCCGACTCAATCTAGCATGATTAGCAGCTCAAACGGCACGTGAAGAGAAAGTTGATCGGGCGATGAAATCCCGTGATAGTGGAGAAGTAGCCTTAGCTAAGACGGAGATGGCCTCCTTGCTTATCAACAAGGATTAAAGCTCTAGTAGTTAGGGCTCGGTTAAAAAGTATGTCTTCCGAGGCAACGAACATGGCTGCTGAATTGCGTGCAGAGGAAACCTGAAATACATCCAGTCGACATATCGCCAGCATCACATTGTCGGACACGCGGACCGTGACTACAAACGCGGGAATATGTGAGGCTTTTCAGGAGATGTTTATCAGGGAGACCGATCTCAGTTCGATGCTTATTTGGTCGACATTCCTGTGTGCGAGGGCCCCATCATAGAGTCAAAGATCTGTTAAGCGTTGAAGCGGGTTGGCTGGGAAAAAACTTCGGGATTAATGGTCTTCCTTACGAAATGTACTTGAGGCAGTCGACCGTCTTTGTCCCCTTGCTGGCACTGATTTACAACAACTGGATGAAGCATGGGGCTATATCTCAACGCTTCACCAGAGGTGTGATCAAGTTGCTTTGCAAGAACAAAAACGGTGGGGATGAGATAGGTAATTATAGGCCTTTGACGATGTTAAACACAGAGTTGAAGATTTTAGCCAAAGTCTTAGCCGGCCGTTTACAGGCTGTCATCCCTAGTCTGATTGGCCTCGAGCAGACTTGCACTCTGAAGAGCAGGACTATTCAGGACAACCTTCATTTGGCATGCATGATCATCAAGCAAGTCGACAATCAATTTGGATCAGTCCAAGGCATTCGATAGGGTTGACCATCGATTTCTGGAGGCTGTCCTTTCCGTCACCGGTTTCAGCACGAGGAAGGTGGCAGACAGAGTGGGAAATTACCTTGAAACAATCTCAGGTACAATGAGTGGCGAGTTGAGACTTCGATTAATAACAGAAGGGCGTTTGACTCTATAAAGAATAAGCCTGCCCTTGAAGATAAACAAATAAACTTACAAACAACCAATGGGGAATACTTGAAGGTCGACCGGTATGAAACTATAAACTAGTCTCTCAACTGGCAGCCAAACACGGATTCTATGTGATTCAAAACTTAAGCAGAAATCTTATTCTCGGTCGTGATTGGCTGCAGGAAAAAGACGCACGTATTTACTACGGCTTTACGCATCAATGATAAATACGCGTCTTTAGAAGAGGATTTCCTTATAACGCGGATGACCTTTGACATCACATTAAAGCCACAGACGACCACTTTATGTTTAATTAGAATTAGGAATAAGTTCAAGAAAGACCAACCGCATCACATAGAACAAATTGATTCAGGATATCTGATTTCCCAGGTATTTCAATGATGAATACATTAGTAAGGACGAATAACCTTAGAAAGATACCGATAGTTGTTGTTATTAAGAATACAAATCAAACGGTTATGTTTCGACGAGGATGTAGAGTGGGTAGAGGTTCACCAAGTGTCAACGTGTCCAATGATAATTAATAATACAGATATATCATAGAGATGTTGTCGTCCCCAGTGAATTTAGGGCTCCTATCCAAAAGTTATAAGAAAACAATAAGGATTTATTTGTGGCTACAGATAAAGATCTCGGTAGAACTGCTACGGTAAAAATGAGAATCGATACTTATAGCTACTGTCCAATTAAGACACGGTGGAGTAATGGATAGCGGCTTGGATTGAGGAATCGGAGAGCCGAATTCCAGTCGAATTCATTACATTCACTTACGTGCTAATAACCTTGGGAAAGGTGTGAATTCTCTTCTTCTCCCTCCAGCTATGGGTAAATAGCAGGACAGACTGGGTTCTATAGTCTTGGATGGCAACTGGTCTAGGAGAAGGAAAACTCTGAATTCAAAACCTGCGGAGGGTCATTTGGGGACCTTGTGCACTACGTGCCACAAGGTCTCTGTAATCGGCCCTTCAAAAAATGTGGATGGTCCTGCACGAAACCTTCACCACTATAATCAAATCACATGTGCTAGTCATGCGGTTGGGGACCGCTTGTGAATTCCAAATTCCCATGAAACTCCAATATTGGAGCTGGCTCAACCCACCCTGGGTGAATGCCGTTACAAGACAAGACAAGAATTAAGACGAACCCGTATCGTACTCTGAAATTTCGAGATCAAGTAGTTAAGGCCATCGATAAGATTATAGATGGTGACGTGATAGAAAAATCACGAAGCTCTCGGTCTTTTCCCATAGTCCAGAAAAAGGATGGAATGAATCGTTTTTTCGTTTTCTTTCTTTAAATGAAATAACTGAGAGTACTGCATTCCTAGTACAAGTTATTGATGATATATTAGCAATTTAAGGCAGTACTAAATATTTTTCTAAATTAGATTTGAAATCGGGTTATTCGCAAGTGGAGAGGGATGAACGAGATAAGGAGAAAACAGATTTTCTTCCCATGGGAGACTTCATTTTAATTGCATGCCATTTGCATTAACAAACGGACTTACTATTTTCCAGGAATTAAGGTCTGTTGTTTTAGATGGGATGGAAAACTATGCTAGCTGTGTATACAGACGATATTTTAATTTTCTCCGCGACAAAGGAATGCAATTTAAGGCATGTACAAAATGTATTTAAGCAGCTACATAGACATAAACTTGAGTTAAAGCTAGCGAAATGTGAATTTTTTTTTATGAAACAGATACATTACTTAAGTTTTACCGTAAAAAAGAACGACATTAAGCTTGATAAAGTGAAGGCAATAAAAACATTACCAATTTCCAAGACAATTAAACAGGTTCGTGGGCTTATTGGGATGTGTTCATATTACAGGCGCTCTGTTAGGAATTTTTCGGAACTGGCAGACCCATTATTCAGTTGACAAGTAAGAATGCCAGGTTCAAGTGGACGGATAGTTGTCAGCAAGCCTTTGATCTTTTAAAAGATAAACTTAGTTCAGTGTCTATCCTAATTTACCCAGGATTTGAATAAGCCAAGTAACCTCTATACAGACGCTTCGAATTCAGCTACTGGCGCGTGCCTGACGCAAACTCAGTTTGATGAAGTTGCAAGGAAGGAGATAGAAAAACCCTTTTATTTTTTATCCCACCGAGTAAGCATTACGCAAACCCGCTGGTTGACTATAGAAAAGGAAGCGTTTGCTATTATTTACGCATTACAAAAGTTAGATCACTACCTTCATAATGCGAAATTTATAATATTTACGGGCCACAAGCCGCTTCAGTACATTTTGAAATCGCTAATACAAAATAAAAATAAAAATCAACTTTGGGCCCTTAGTATCGAGGGATATGATTTTTTTTAAGTGTTTCACCCCAAGGAAGGCGGAAGTGCCATTAGCACGCAAGAGTAAAGAGGCGTGATAGGGGAAAGGATGAAGAGAAGGACGGGGAATGAAATGAAGGCATCTGAAGATGTCAATTGACATTGCATTTGAATAATTGAAGATTATAGTTATTAAGGAAGCAAGTAAGAGGAAAGGAGTTCCAAAGACGAGAAGTGTGAAACATGAAGCTATTGGAGTAGAAGAGATGGCTACATTTAACAGTTTCGACAGTGAAAGGGTGGGACTGAGATCCCAACCTAGTAGCACGTTTAAATTCATGCAATTTGGGAACCAGCGAAAGTAGCTCGTCGGAGCAGTTACCGTGAAAATATTTGTAGAAAAGACAGAGGGAAGCGACGGCACGTCTGTGAGAAAGTGACTGTAGACGAGATGCCAGATCATGGCCAATCACATGGCATATCCGTCTCTGGATTTTGTCGATGGCCTTAAGACGAACAGTGGGGGTTCCAGACCATATATGGCAGCAGGATTCCATGCAAGGGCGACTGGCTGATTTATAGATTTGAAGGATGGAATCGGGCGAGAAAAAAATTCTGGCGGTAGATGAAGCTATTGATTCAATATATTTGTTCCATCTTAGGTCAGCGGACAGTGTGAGACCAAACAATCGCAAAGAGGCGCTCACGTGGAGTTGAGCATCAGACATTTTAATGGGAGGCAGGGGGGATTCTTTGTGGTGGGTAAATTGCAGATAATTTCAGATAACGACATTGAAAACGTAAATCCGATTATGAAAGAAACGCTGGAAACGCTAAGGATCGATCACGTTACTACCTCGTTTTACCATTCTCAAAGTAATGGTAGAGTGGAAAGGCTTCATCGCACGATGCCCGACATATTAGCAAAGAAATAAGCCGATAATTAACGATTTTGGGATGTACACTTGAATCATACACAAGCAGTGATTAGATTCAACGAAAACGAGAGACCAAAGTTTTCGCCTTTTAAGCTAATATATAACAGAGATGTAGTGTCACCTGTAGATAATATTTTACAACCTTACTATGGAGAGGAACAGCACTAAATAGCTTTCCCAGAACAACATAAAGCTTTCGATAGAATGAAAGCAAATGTATCTAAAGCTAAGAAAAAGCCACATGAGTATGCGAAAAATAAGATTAAATTAATTAGCTTTGAAATAGGAGAGCAAGTATACTTTAAGAACCACCGGAGAAGGCATAAATCAGCTAAAAGGTGGAAGTCATATTACATAGTTATAGAGAGAACAGGCCCGAAAAATTATAGAATTAAGGACCAGCTTACGCGCTGTCGATCTTATTTTTACAGTGCAAAGGTCGATGAATGGAACATTCCAGAAGGGAGAAAGCAACCGATACGAAAGGTTACCTTATAGTCACCTATGAGTGACAGTGACTCAGAGGAGGGTATGATGGTAGATCCGCCACTCGAGATAATCGATAGGTTTCGATGAATGCGGAAAAATCCCGAAGAAGAATATGCTGTGCCTCTGTTAGAGAGAGCACTGTTACAGAGGGAACTAGATTAAATAAAATATATCGAAGTAATTAGTTAGGACCCTGAAAAAAATAAAAATACAGAAATATATGCATCTGTGAGAATATTAATGTATCTCAGTGTGTTTTTGTAAATTTCTCAACCATGCCGACAAGTGGTAAAGAAGAGAGAGAAGTGACAGGTAGGGAGATCCGGACGGAAAGTTTATTTTTATTTTTCTGAAAGAAAGAAAAGTGTAATGAAAAAAAATATCAGACAAAGTCTGTCTAGTGAGAATATTGATTTCCCGAAACTGAGTTTAAATTTTTGTGATGGGTCCATGAAGGAAGTCGAGGGGGACTTCAATGAAATTGAACGGACAGTGGGAAACTATTGTGAAGTATTGGTGTCGGCTAGAAAAAAAAAAAAAAAAAAAAAAAAACGAATGTTGTGGTTAACAACAGAGAGTGGAATCGCTCTGCACCATGTGAAATGAGATCTTTCACTGATTTACTGCTAACAGCATAAAATCCTCATGATATCACCAAATAGACGCAAGGTTATTTTAACTTTTGTTTCTCAACGGACATTTATTTCAACATATATTCTTTCTTGTTATTATTATTGAAATTATATCTGTTGATTTGTTGATTATTTTATAGTACTGTAAGCCCTAAATATTGCTGTAGCGAGCGAGAGATGAGGGAAAAACGAAAAAATATCTAATAATACTCTTTAAGAGACGGGCAGATATAAGCAATATAAGTTAAATTCGTAACAGAACATTTACTTTTTTGTTTCCGACGGCTGTCATTAATTGGAATCAATTTCAAAGTACAAGAGGCGCAGACTGAGAAGAAGTGACGGACATAAGATTGTTTTTTGGACGAAGATGACAGGACAAAGGAGCCTGTTGTCTATAAAGCTGACCACACCGCGCAAAGGCAAACAGAAGGAACGACTCGCGGGCCACACAGAAACAATGACAACGGCTGCTGACTAGGCACCTCCCCACCTCACTTACACCTCAAGTCGCTCGCCTATAGTAGTAAAGTACTAAGAATAAAATCTGGAATTACTGCTAGAAAATTGTTTTGTTCTTTACTCGTGGGTAACGATCTGACCGGATGGTAATTTTCAAGCTACAACTCTTTGGCTGAAAGAAACTGCACTCTGTCAGCGAACCTGGTGACTGGTCTGAACTGTAACACATCACTTTTTTAATGAAGTAAATGATTATGGCGGGGCGAGTGAGTGAAGAAAAGTGTGTTCAATCCAATTGGGCAACAATAAGAAAAGTTGAAACATTATCAATGTATACCGGATTCCAAAATGCAACAATGGCTATTAATTAATTATTTGTCCATTTACCACCAGAATTTACTGCTTCACTATAAATGATAGATACTTTAACTCTCTCTTTAATAAATAATTGTTATGCATTTCTATAGTAAAATCATTTTCAATGTATTTCTATAGTAAAATCATTTTCAATGTATTTCTATAGTAAAATCATTTCCAAAGCATTTTTATATATGCATTTAGTATTTGCTTTGTTACTCTATATGTAATCATTAGAATGAATGAAAGTTTTGACGTATTTGTGAAATAAGTAATTGTAATTCATTCCTACAATAAAACACTTTCTAAAACATTTCTATATATGCTTTTAATATTTGATGTGTCACTATATATGTAAATATGAGGGCTTTTTAATGTTTTGACATATTTATTAAATAAATAATTATAACGCATTCCTCACAAATATTTATTTTAAAAAATACATAAGAAACTTTCGTTCGTTATAATATTTACAGATACAGAAATCTTGAGCATTATCTTTCCCTTCAACAATTAATATTGTCATGTTAATATTAAAATCCCTTAGATTTAAAATGTGTCGGATTCTCTTATAGGTTTTATGCTTGGTAAATGCATGGAAATGCACACATAAACATGCAACGATGAAGTTATGTGCAGTCTTTGTATGTGTGTGTGAAGGCCTCACATTTAAATGCAACGAGGGTGGTAGCACCTGTTAGGGCCCAAGTTATGGGCAAATAGTGAACCCCCCAAAACACTATGAAAATATAAAAATACATTTTTATAGTAAAAATACCAGCAATAGATTTTTATATAAAGTTACCAACTATACCAATTTAAAGTAAAATAACTAATAATACATTGTATCTGTAATTGAAGGAATACAAGCACTTTCAAGATATTTAGATTTCGGCATTAAATAACCTGTAGAGATTGATATGCTGCTAAACAAAATTGATCAACTAAATGCGACAAAAGCTGAATTAAAATGTCCAATTGCTCGAATCATCTATAAAATAGCTTCTCCAATGAGATTGGATTTATATGCTAAAGTTCACTCAGTACAAGACTCGAAAGCCATTCAACGTTAAGAGATGCAGTCGACAAGAATGAGGTGGGTGATATAACGGAAGGAAAGAAGAAGGGTAGGAAGTGAAGATTATGAGGATAAGGAGAATAGATGACGATTGACCTTTGATTCGAAGATATCAAATTTGAAGTGTTCCGTGGAGGCAAACACATATGACGGTTCTACAAAGTGGTAGTTTGGTGGGGGAAGCTGTCTGAGTGGAACTTTTCTCTTACATTTGAAATATAGAGGAAATAGAGATGATCCAACTTTGTAGAAGTGTCATGTGTCTTAAAAGATATCAATACGTTGATGATTTAAAGAACTAATCAGAAAAAGATCTTTATAGGATGATCAATTAAAGAACCAATCAGAAAAATGATGTTAATACGGTCATCAATTAAAGAACCAATCGGAAAAAAAGATGTTAATATGTTGACCAATTAAAGAACCAATCAAAAAAAAATTTGTTTATACGGTGATCAATTAAAGAACCGATCAGAAAAAAACTATGTAGACAACATTAACCCTACAACTAAAATTAGGCAGACTCCTTAGTAAATATAGGATTCTGTTTATAAAATTTTCTCCGGATGGGGCGGCGCCTCAATCGGGATTTATGCCTGAATAATAGAATAATAAAAATCACCGAAACTTATATTTGATTCATACATTGCGATCAGTAAAAGTTGCAAAATAAGTCATGCTTTGTTTGTTCCATTGTAATGTATAATTTGGAATACAGTAACGACAACCGCCCGTTTTAAGCCGTTTGTATTTGTTCTTTTTGACGTTTTCATCGATGCATCTTAGGCTTTTTATGTCAGTCTTAAATCTATTCATGAGTATCTCATATTGTTTAGGTCTTCCGAAGTTCTCTGCTTTTTACTGATTTCTCTGTTTAGAACTGTTTATTCATATCTATCTTACTCAGTATGCTTACGTCTCACGCGGTTTGCTTTTATCTTGAGCAATATCTATCTATCTATCTATCTATCTATCTATCTATCTATCTATCTATCTATTTATCTATTCCGGTCTTTTCGTATCTATCTATCTATTTCGGTCTTTTATCATTCTATCTATCTATCTATTATCTATCTATCTATCTATCTATCTATTTCTATCTTTCATATCTATCTATCTATCTATCTATCTATCTATCTATCTATCTATTTCGGTCTTTCGTATCTATCTATTTCGGTCATTTCATATCTATCTATCTATCTATCTATCTATCTATCTATCTATCTATCTATCTATCTATCTATCTATCTATCTATTCGTATCTATTTCTATTTTCGGTCTATTTCATTCTATCTATTTCATATCTATCTATCTATCTATCTATCTATCTATCTATCTATCTATCTATCTATTTCGGTCTTTTCATTATCTATCCAGTCAGTCTTAATGAATTAATGATGACTCCGGTGAATTGATGTTTGTGTGTTGGTGTTTAGTAGACATACGTAATTTTATCAATGAATATTGGAGAATATAAACGGGGAAGATTTTTAGAAAATTACATTTAAATATATTGAAAGCGCGTGGTAATTATATGAGATCTCGAATGTATTTATTATATAAAATTTGTATATTAATATGAATACCTAGCGATGCCTAAGGAAAAACAACTTCAAATATAACAACATAACATTGGCTGCAAGTTATCCAATCCTACAACAAGCAACAGAACTGACCGTTGGAAAAGAATGGAAACGTCAAGTTAAAGACAGCGATCTTACGAAAATGTATTTATGCTTTGTTGATGGTCATGAAAATTCTGAAGCCGCTCGGATTCATAGGCCAAGTCTGTTGGAATTATGGAAATGTATCCATACTATTTTTTCATTTGCTTATCCTACTTCGAAAAACTACTTCAATGAAATACGATAACCTGCTTTTTAGCATGGCAAGTTTCATTGCACATCTTTGGAGAATCAAAGTTCCTGAGAAGAATGTTTAACTTCCTAGCTTTTACTTGAAGCCAATGGGAAAGAACACAAGATCGCTCACGGGAAATGAGGAACATATTTGAATTTTGAACCGCGTCTGAAATGTCTAGAACTGTGTCTGTTGAGAGCTGAATTGTATCGTTGAAACTCTCCAAGTAATCTGATGAAACAGCTTTGTGATTAGTTTTGGATTACATCATTTTTTGTAACAAAAATGCTCGATTGGAATATTTCTGTCGATTGGAAATATTTTGTATATTTAAAACATCTTAAAACATTTTGTATTTTGTATATTTAAAACATTTTGTATATTGTACATTTAAAACTGCTTAAAACATTTTGTATTTTGCATATTTAAAACAGCTTAAAACATTTTGTACATTTAAAACAGCTGAAATACTCAAGCGTAGTCAAGAACAATAGAGAATTTTGTTTGAATTCTTTTTTCAGATTTTCATTAAGAAATATAACAAAATATTTTTGTTTTTTAAATTGTTTTGTTTGAAAGGAAAAAGCTATTTTCGTCCAAAATTGACCTTTGGTGGCCCTTCATCAATTTTCCTCACATTTATATGCTAAATCTTAGCTACAATAATTTTTAATAATAAACCATTGAAATATGTTTCTAATATAAATGCTTATTCATGTTTTCCTGTCCTAAACATTTCTCAAGAAATTTCTGCGTAACTCCCTTTTACATTTCTATCAAAAATATTACCAATCCATTTGAAAGCGAACTATTTTAAATACATTTTTATAACAATATATCATTATTTGATCTCTTCTTTATCTCGTCGTGGGAATCATGTCGTGCTCTGCAACTGTATTCTTTTGGCAACTCCGACCACGCGGTAGTGTCTATAGATATTTCTTTCAGTTCTCCCATCAGGCACAAACCTCCTAGAAACAGAACATATTTCTGGTATCAACGTGCACTGATTTGGATTCATTCCGTGATCTCCTTCGAGAAGCCCCTTCAAATGATATTTTTAATCATCCTGTTGAGAAATGTGCAACTGAGGTTTCTTCCTGGGTAAAATCCCGTATCGAAACTTTCGTGTCAGCTCAAAAATATCATGAGAAATCACTCTTTGCTTCTCTTCTGCCAGTTCAACTACTATAGCCCACAGGAATCACTTCTTCCGACTAAACCAGGACGACAGGTTCGATTACAACAGATCTCTTTTTGCTTCCGCTCGGAATGAATGTAAGCGTGTCCTCAAAGTCATTATTTCCTGATAGAATGAGATACCGTACAGCCTCTTCCAAATCTCGTTCCAGAGAATACTGGCGGCTCTACAAAAGTGTACTGAACAAGAGCAAATTCTCAGTCCCCATCCCCCGTCTCTTCAATCAATTTCAATTATTGTCATCTACTGCAGATGAAGCAACGTGTTACGCACAGAAATTCTCTTTCAACTCTCAACACATCTGCAGGATCTCTACCTGATTTTTCCCTAAAAGTGTCTCTCTACTGAGGAATATGCATGCAACTCCTTCCACGGTTTTTGCTATCATTTCTAAACTAGATCCTCACAAGGCTTGCAGATTCGATGGTATTCCCTGCAATTGTCATAAAGAAATGTGCTCCTTGACTGAGATTCATGTTCCCTCCAAACTTTGCAATAAACGCATCTTTACTTTTTGCTTTCTAGATTCTTGGAAGACTTGCTCCGTAGTTATTGCCTTTAGGAACTCTGGAGAACTCTCTGACATCTCTAATTATCGCACTGTCAGACGCTTACCTCTTTTTGGCAAAGTATTAGAGGCTATAATCAACGCCGAATTGGTTAAGCATCTTACTTTACACAATCTTCCTTCGGATAAACAATATGGCTTTCGTTTCTCCATGTTTACTGCTGATATATTAACGGCCAGCACGAAATATTTCTCTGGACAAATATTTGGCCTATCCACTCGTTCCTCACAACTTGTGCGATAAAAATCGTGTGGAATGAAAACGCTTCTAGTTTATTTCATGTCAATGCAGGATGTCCCTAGGGCCATATCTTCAGACCTACGCTGTTACCGATCTTCATCAACGATGTTTCGATGTCATCAGTTCCCAACTAGGCATCTACTCAAATGACGGAATTATTTACTATTGTCTTAGTAGCAAAACCGACAGATCCACAAAGAAAAATTGGCGACTGCCCTCGAAAAAGACCTCCAATCAGTGTTTAACTAGGGCAAGAAATGGCTTGTAAATTTTAACGCCTCCAAAACAAAACTAGTTTCATTGAATCCTCACATCGAAACTTTTCTGCTTGTCATCAGCATGATGCTAAAATGCAGCAACACTTTTCGCCTTCTTCGACTCACGTTTTCCCCTGACATGAAGTGGAGTGATTATATTGAATCTAGTTCTATTGTTACGAAAGTTGATTCATTGTATCCCGCCAGACAGTTCTACTTATCAGAATACTTTTTACACATTTCTAAATCTACCGTTTGTCCGTGCATTGAATACTGTTGCCATAATTGGTCTGCTACTGCTTCTGCTGTATCTCGAGATACTTGACAAAATTCCCAGGAGTATCTGTCATGCAATTGATCCTGACTTGACATCTTGTCTTCAGTCACTTTCTCACCGTCATAGCTGCACTCTGTGTTTTCCTCATATATATTCATGTTATCCTTAATGTTCCGACTCTATGAATTGAAGCGTTCTACAGGATTGGCAATTAGGTCTCACCTGTTTACTGCTGAACTAGCAAGATGCAACCGTCAGTCCGATTCTAAACGTTTCTTTTTTTCTCATTCATCGCCTATTCCCTTCTATTTCTTGTTTCCCTTCCACCGACAAATTCAAAGAATTAAATGTAACATCAATCACCATTTTCTGTCTTACTGATTCCTCTTTCTTTATTGTACTTTTCCTAACTTCTCCGGGTTAAATTTTTCTTATTCTATTTAACTCCCTGTAAACCCACGCGCCCTAGCGACATTATCGCCGTGCTTGGGGTGAAATGATTAAAAAAGCTTATATGTATTACCCAGTTTTTGTTGTTAGAAACTAAAGCAACATTGGGCCACAAAGTAATTTCTAAATATAAGGAACAGACCTGTCATAGATAGATAGATAGATAGATATTAGGTTGTTCGGAAAATAATGTCCGATTTAGTATACACCTTGTGTTATCTGATATTATAATAGTTTCACAAAAATTATTACTTGTTCCTCTTTGTTAATATTATGTCAATGTCTTTCAGAATTTAACTTAAAATATCTTGAACATGAAAAAAGACATTTTTATATGATTGCATCAGATTTCAACTTGGTATCTATGGTGACAGCACAACCACTTACTCCTACCTCGATTGTGAGTGTCAGCAGTTCCATAAGGCCAAACTGGCGACTGATCTCAAAAATGTCCTATAGTTTGTTGTTAACTGGGGCAAAGAATGGCTTGTTAATTTTAACGCCTCCAAAACTAAACTGTTCTCTATTAATCATCTGAGAGTCCCCTTTCTGTCTTCCATCAACATGGCTGATGTTACCCTACAGGACAGTGATTCGTTGCACCTTCTCGGCCTAACGTTCTCGGCTAACATGAAGTGGAAAGACTATATTGAATACATTGTTAGGTTAGCTGCTAAGAAAGTTGGTTCACTGTGTCGGTCGAGACTGTTTTTCTTTCTAGAATTTATCTTATATATCTATAAGTCTACTATTCGTCCATGCTTAGAATATTGCTGCAACATAAGACATTCTTCATAAATTCCAAGAAGGAATCAGCAGTATTAATGGTCTTGACCTGGCGTCTCAGGTTCACTTCCTTTCCCTTCACCGTAAAGTTGATTCCTGTAACTTTTCTATAAATAATTTCATGGTAATTGTTTGAATGTGCACTTCATTATGTTACCTAAACCTTATTAATTTAAGCGTAGTACTAGATTGGTGAAAAGGTCTCGTCATTTTACAGTTAAAATGGCTTTATGCAATCGTAAGTTCTATGCTAACAGTTTCTTTTATCCCACTTCTCGCTTGTGAAAAACTCTTCCGGTTCCATGTTTTCCAAATAACTTTAATCTTATAAAATTTAAATTCAATTTCAATCGTTATCTACTGTCTTCCTGATTACTCTTCTATTGTCCTTACTCCTTAATAATATTTCTGTTTTCTAATTCTTTCACGCTGCCTTTCATGTATGAATTTGATTAAAAAATAATATAAAATAAATTTAAAGCTTGATCATAATGCTTCTCAAAAGGCTGCCAACGTTCACAGTGCTTTGGGGGCTGAAGCACATCCACTTATAATCGAACAGGTTTCTGAAATTCCACAATGGGGAATAAATAATCCTGAAGATCAAATGTGGTTGAGAATCTCTATCAATATCTGAAAAGACTAGTCGATCAAAACGCACGTCAAAGGGTCATAAAAATGTATTTTGATAATAAGTGTCAGCATTTCAACAACAAGAAAATTGGCAAATGATGAAGAAACTCGAAAATGTGTTCCACGTGAATTCTGTGAAAGTCAGAGAGTTCGGCGTTTTCAAGTATGTTTGATGCTGCATCTGATAAATTCGAATGATTCCTTTCTTGGTCGAATAATGACTTGTGATGAGAAATGGATTCTTTATAACAATCGTAAACGATCGTCTCAATAGGTTGAGTATGACGAAGAACACAAACACTTTCGAAATTGCACCAACACAAAATCATGATGACTGTCTGGTGGACCAACATTGGAATTATCCATTATAGTTTTCTGGAATCCAACGAGAGCATCAAAACCAAAATTTACTGCTATCAACTGGATGAAATGGGCATTCATTTAAATAAAATGCGATTGATACTGGTTAATCGACGAGGTCTCGACTTCATGACAATGCTCGGCCGTATCTTGCCAAAATGACATTACAGAAGCACATCGACTTGGGAATACGAGACATTACTACATCTATTATATCCCCTTGACTCTCAAATACTGACTACTTTCTCAAGCATCTTAAATAATTTTCAAGACAAAATTGATTCAAAATTTGATTGATTCAAAGATAATCCAGAAACTGTATCCAAAGATTATGGTGACTGTTTTGTGTCCCAACATTGGCATTATCCATTACAGCTTTCTGGAATCCAACGAAAGCATCAAAACCAAAATTTACTGCCAGCAACTGGAAAATGCAATCGATACCGGTTAATCGAGATCCAATTCTACTTCATGACAAGGCTCGGTCATATATGTTGCCAGGATGACACGACAGAAGCTTTGACACATCCACCATACATTCACCTGATCTCTCTCACCCACTATCACTTTTTCAAGAATATCTTAACAAAATGCCTTAAGCCAAAAAGAGATGCAAAAATTATGTTCAAATATTTCTTGGCATTCAAACCTTTAGAGTTTTTAGCATAAAAACAGAAAAAAAAATGTAACTCGATAGAAGAAATGGATTCATCTTTAAGGCGCCTATTTTAATTATTTTAAATACTGTTTACATTAATTCAGAAATTTTACAAGGTATTCGTTTTTAGTTTTCGATTTTTAAGTAACGTAGTAAAATTTGTTTTGTGCCTGCATTTTGAAATAAATTCTGATGGTATATTTAGTAATTTGTGTTGGTCTGAGAAACTGATTATAGCTATTTTCTCCTCTAGACAAAATTTACAACTTTTTCATTTATTGTTGTAGGCTGATGCTGTTTTCTTTATTTTTCATGATATTTTTGATGAAATTTGGATTTTGTTTTTAATTTCCAATATATGTTTAGAAAGCACTGGGCTGTTCGCCTATTTGTTATTTGTAATGGATACTTTGCTGTATTTCAAACCGAAGCATGAAACAGATTGTCGCCGCCTGGTGTTGACGTCAGTGTCCACTTATATATACGTACCACTAAAAAAAGCTATGCCTAAAGTTTACAATGCATTTCAAAATGAAAAAAAAAACTCTCTTGAAGCCTTAATTTTAGTTTTAATAAGTTAAATTTAATATTTCCAATAAACAAAATAATTTGATGCACTTTAACCGAATTTAGATTTATTGGGATCTTTTTTTCTCATTATCTGCAAAATCTATAAAAATTGCCCATATTTACGAATCTGTTAACACAACATAATTCTCTTTATTAATAATTTTTTCAAAAATAAAATATACTGTTATGAAACTAGCTAAAAATTAGTTTTAATTAATCTGAAATGAAACAAATATTACTTTATTTTTAATTTAAGAAAAGTATTTTTTAACACGATTGTTGGTGATTTATCGACAGCTTGATATTTGCGAAATTTAAGTAAGGAGCAGATCATTGAAAAAATTACATGACGAATACAACGTAAATCCCTTTTAATGTAATCATGAAAATTTAGAATATTTCTAGCAATCTAATATTTTATTGGATTTTAGGTACTTTGGCTTTATAGTCTTACTTATGAAAACACTTGTTGAGGAAATGTTAGAAAATTCCCAATAAAATTTAAATTTATTCTAGCTACCGCACGTATTTCTTGATAATGTCCTGTATAGATTTCCATTTTTACAAAAATCGATAAATTTAAAATTCTTTTTAAAATACATTTATGATTAGTAAATATAGTTTTAATTTAATAAGAATATTATTTCACCGCTACAAATTAATACAGAATTTTAACAGATTTAAAAATTCATAAATCATTCTAATTAAAATTTTTCAAAAAATATGAAAAAAAAATTATTACAGTGGGTAAAAGCGTCGGTTGGATCCAGTGACTTGATCCAAAGAATTGTGACTGGCTACTGCAGTGAACAAAAACCTGGAGAGTTGAGTCAAAGGGAGATAACTAAGACATCTAAAAGAAGCATGACACGTGGAACTAGAACAATCTACCAAAGTGGGCGAAATAAAGGGGTCAGTTCGAAATTCTAATCTTCTAAGAAGACCAGAGCGTACAACGGCCGAAATGTCGTCAATATCGCAATAAAGATAAGGACAATAGTCCGAACAATGTAAATAGTGTAAATAATTATAATACCTTACCTCGGAAATAGAGTCAGATATAACAAAGTGGAGTAGCCGATCCAGCTTTGATTGGTGAACAATGTAAATAATGTAAAACAATTCTTGTAAAAATTCATTAGTGTCCATATTATATTATATACATAAAAGCAATTAAAAGCTTAGTTTTACACTGCATTTTTTATTTTACAATTCAGAACAAAGTTTCTGTAATTGGGGTCCCGTTTAACACCAAAAGTTTCATGATTTAAATGATTAAGCGATTCAAAAAAGAATTTCTTGAAATTTCATAAACTTTAATGAGTGTGTATGTATGTGATGGGTAACAGATGTAAAAAAAAAAATATTTTTACAAAGATTTTCTGAAAAAAAAAACATTCAATTTTTTTCTTTTTTCATTAAGTCCTGAAAGTTTCTATGAAATCCGAGAATTTTTCCTAGAATTTCCGAATCAATGTGATTTGACTGCAAAAAAAAGGAAAAAAAAATCTTAAATTTCCCGTACAAATTTATACCAGAGAAAGATTTTTATCCAGAATTTCCAAGGTTCTAAAAAGGCTAAAAAGAAAATAATTTTTACAAAAGAGATTCTTTGATCTTTCATCTTAATAAAAAAAACAATGGTTTTGTCTATTAAACTTTGTTTTTATTTATTTTTTATGTGTGTGTGTGTGTCATCTTTTTGAGCCAAAAAGTTTATAGTAATTGTAAAACGATAATTTTTTCGTCTTCCCTGTTTTTCGATTTATGGTAACTATAGACATTTTTGTTTTTTCTTGTTGTTTGATTTTAATATGACCGATTTTAATATGACCGATTTGAATATGGCCACTTTTATTGCAATTATTAAATTTGTAACCCGTTTTAAAATCCTTTCTATATTTAGTTCAATCTATCACTAATAAACACAAGTAAATATGTTCGTCAACCTGTGTTCTCATGGAACGCTTGTGCTATGAACCAAAGGCTGTGTACCGAATGTTCGAGCCATACATGTAGGAGTTTGTTGAGTGTATTTGCGGTGTGAATCATTTCCGAAAGTATTTCACGTGTCTTCGTTAAAATGTCGCATTCAGTGACCCTTGCTTGATATCAATTCACTTCCAATTTATAGAATTTGATATTTTAATCATTTGATAACGATAATTATAACTAAGCTTAATTATTATTAATTATTATGCAGTAGAATGCAGATAGGGCAAGATTCTCTTCTTATTTTCTTAAGAAAACGCAATTAAATAATATCGTAAGAAGCAATAGATGCGGAGTTATCTCCCTTGAAAAGACATTTTCTTTTTGTCGGTTTACTTTGTCTACATGCAAGTTGTTTTTTTACAGAAAACGTTACGAATTATTTGATTATTTGTATATTACCTTTCCTTCTTCCTTTGTTTCCCCTTTAGATTCTATAAGGCTGAATCATAAATAATTTCCGCTTTTGTCTATCAACTACAAAAACTAAGGTACAATTACATCTTATTTACCTTTTTGCCACTTATTTATATTATTTACACGTCGACTATTGTCTGTGCCGGGTAGTAGGGAGTGAAATAACTGAGCAGAACTAGATGAGATATTCCGAGACATGGACAGTGGAACGAGAACAATCTATCCCCGTAGATTAAATAAAGGGTTCAGGTCGAAATCCCCTGTAGGTTACTAGGATCGGCATACACCTGATGAAGTCCAAAGGGCACAACGTCCGAATCGTTGTGATAAGAACCAAAAAAATGTTGAGGACAATAGTCTGCGTGTAAATAATGATAATTCGTCATCCCAGAAATTCAGACAATTATCAGGCAGCTCTTCGAGATATTTTGAGTAAAATTCCGCAGGTTTTGATGTGAAAACTTCTTGGACGAACTCTTGAACCTGATTTGCAGCAATCGAAAAAGTTAATAATCACTGGTTCAAGGTCAGGTAAATGTGGAGGAAGGTTGTAGAACAGACGAACCAAGTATCAATTTTTTTCCACTATGTTATTCTTGCTGTATGCGGCCTTGTGTTGTTATGGGTAGAACAACGTTTTCCCTTTTGACGAGCATAGGGCGCTTTTCGTGCAAACTTTTATGGACACGTTGCAGCCTCTGGATGTATAAATGTGCATTTAGTATTTCCTTGAGTTTTAAGAACTCTGCCGATCACACCACACGCACATTTTGACACACTTTCTTCCATGTTGCTTAGCTTTTGGCTATTTATCTTTGTGTCTTTTGCATTGACAATGTCTCAGGTTAATGTCGTTCCTGATTTATCCTTAACTGCTCGGTCAGTTATGCGATACATGACTGACGAGGCAGATTATTTTCCAGCAGTAGGTTGCCATTTCTTTCTGCGGTAGACCAGTTACCATCCAAGGCTATAGAACCTGGTCTGTCCTGCTATTTACCCATAGCTTCGTGGGAGAGGATTCATACCTTTTCCAAGGGTATTAGCACCTAAGTGAATGTAATGGATTCGACTAGAATTCGAACTCGGCTCTCCGAGCTGCTATCCATTACTCCACCGTGCCTCCTTCTCCCTTAACTGCTATGTATGACTAATAATTATCATGATAAATTCCTCATTACAATTGGTTCCCGAAAATCGAAATTACTTAGGACTTAACCTAATATATAGCCTATACGAAGAGCAAGTTTCTTTTTTATACTAATTTTCACCAAGTAAAAGGTCCAAGAGCTATTCAGGGTAGAGTGTGGTGTTGCATGAGTGTAAGAGAAAGGAAGAAGTCAAGTTCATAAGATTATGTAGGAAAAGGTAACAGTTACGTTTACACTTGAAGAGGTCAAGATTGCAGTGATCAGGAAAACATCCTGCCAGGAGTCTGTTCCACAAAACAGCAATTCTTGGGAAGAAGCTGTCCAAATGGTACTTACTCCTTACTAATGGAATACGAAAGGAATGGGGATGATTCACCCTTGTGTACGTGGCATGGCGGGTCCCCGTGACTGGTGAAACCTAAAAGGGTAGCTCATAACACTTGCTATGGAAATAGCGATAGTGTAGCGGGAGGCTTGTGACATCTCGACCGTGAAAAATGGATTAAGAGCTGAAAATTAATCACTTACAAGGCCGCGTAGAGGCTTTGGAACTCTATCAAGGCAGTCACGTGAGGGTTAGACAGCTCCATCCTTGATATGGCAGAAGTATTCCATTTTTGGTCTGACCTGGTTCTTTTAAATATAGCAGGGGGAGTGGGGTCAGATACTTATTGGAGTGGTGCAAGGGAACGACCATTTTCCCAGCATCTTTAGCAATAGATCGTCTTTAGAAATTCCACTTGAGATCTTTGGTGAGGTCAAGTCACAGTAGATGGTCAAGGCAAGAATAGAACACCCACCTATCATGATCAATAAACGTTCAAGGTCTCGGTAATGGTGGAAAGATACTAATTTGGTTTATTGGATTTTACAAGCCACTCCACCACCACCACCCCTTTGTGCCACAAGGGTTAGAACAGTGGAGAGATCAGATGCTAGTTTTATGATCGTTCAGATCTTTGGGATGCACCTATAAACTATTGTGTCATCCGCATAGATATTCAATAAAGATCCGGGTATGTTCTTAGGCCGATCATTAATATAAAACCGAAAGAGGGTAGTACCAAGAAGATAACCTTTAACAACACTGGGTGTTGATCTCGACCCTCAAGGACCTACCTGTTAGGAAGGACTTGATAATTATGAAAGCCCTTCCAGATATTCTATAGGTGGAGAGTTTATGTAACAGCTCCCCATGCTGCTCTTTGTGAAGGGCATTTCGTGTATTTAGTTGGCTGTCTCTCTCTCATAAGTTCCAGATTATCACTTGTCATCCATTTTTTCACTCTTTCCACTCTTTTTTTAAATTTTCTTTTGTCATCCATTTTTTTCTTGTCTTTCTTTACTCGGTGTGATTTTTTTTTTTTTTTGCTGTTGTCTACAATGTCCCAGCTATGGGTAAAATACCTGGATAGATTGAGACCTATAGCCTTGGGTAGCAATCAACGTAAGAGAAAGAGAATTCAAACCATCTGCTACTTTGTAGGTCCAGCCTCTTTAAGCAAAGTCTAGGAGAAGGTAACTTCAAAAACAAATCCATCTCTAAGAAGAAGGACAGGGTAACTTTAACATACAAAAGGAACTGTCACGCCATTGCACTATTCTGCCTTGAATGTCACCATGAACCACAATTGAGAAATGGAGGGGAATGGTGACTACAGCGGCGCAAAATGCTCTGAATAAAATGAATAAATGAATGTCAGTAATGTTTTTCTCAATGTGTTTCACTTTGAATTATTGACATATTCCCGAGTTTCATATTTGTTTTTAGTAATGAATGTAATAGGATGTAGAAGGAAGTGAATACTTTGAAGGACAAAGAGATAGACAGCGATTGGCCTTTGACTTGGCGAGGTTGTGCATTGCGGTGTAATGGACATCGGCACAGTTGAGCCGAGTTTGAATTCCAGTCGGGTTCGTTACATTCACTTACGCGTAAATACCCTTGGGAAAGGCATGAGACTATCTCTTTTCCTCCCAGCTATGTGGTGAATAGCAGGATAGGCTGGGTTCTGTAGCCTTGATTGGAAACCAGTCTACCACAACCATCTATGGCGCTTAACTAATATAATTATGTTAATCGTATCCATATAAGGAAACATTTGGCCTTAACTGACCAAGAAGCCAGTGTTACTTTTGTTTGAAATTTATAAACATTTTCCATTAAAACACTTTTTTTTCAAGAAAACAGGTTTCTCAGGTCCAGTAATTTTTATCGTTCTTTTCAGTCTTGATGGAGGGGGGTCCCTTGCTAACTTTTTATTTCAAGTAAGCGTGGAACGTCAATATCTTGATGATGTCATTATTTTCTCTTCAAGTTACATGTGCTATCCATTTTAGTTGTTGCTGCTGTTGAAAATCCTCAATGGGGTTTCGGTTATTCGGTAAAGTTCTTTGTTTGGGATTATGTAGCGCCAGTTCACGAAGTTTGAAAAGGATGGTCCTCGCAATGATCTACAGGCTTCATTCGCTCGAGGACATTTATATCATTGATCTGAGAAGTGGGGGTTATATACAACTGATAGTTTAGATATATCTGAACGGGTTTGGCACCACGTATAACATCCACATTCTAGATCTGACAAGGCCATTGAAGAAAATGACTTTATATTTTGTAGTTTAATGTTTTGGTTTTGTATCAACTCGAGGCACAGAGTGAAACTATCCTTAGCGCTGCCTGTTTTATGTCCCATTTCCTTTTCCGAATTTCTTATAACTCATCCATACAACGATCCATATTTGAAGTGTATAGTATTTACTAATTCTAGATCCTTTGATTTTAGTATAAGACAGTAAAGAGTCGATCTTGTAAAAGACGACAGATAAAAAAATAATATTGCTGCTTAGTCAAGTACACCTTCGTGAGGTTACATTTTTTTTTTCTTTTTTTACTGAAACCTTGTAACATATTAAGAGTAGAGTACGTGACGATACCGTGTCAATTTTACGTAAGATTTTGCATCCTTTACCTGCCTACTGACTGACTTATAAGCAGTGGTACGTATCGAATTCTCGTCTCGCATGAATACCCATCATAATCTGTTTTGAGAAGAAGGACGAATGGAAAATAGGCAGTGAGATGGACGGACAGAAGGCCTATGAAGAAAAGGTCTAGATCTTATTTCGTTGACTGTCACCACAGAGAGTGTATCGTATATTTTTATGTCGGCAAAGCCTTCATGCTAGACACACAAAACAGAGAGACTATGTTCTCGTTAAATCTCGTTTGCATTTGAAAACAAGTCTTTCAAGGCGTTGTTTATGCCTTTTCCCGGCGTCAACTTTCACTATTTTCATTAATATTGATATTTGTTGAAAAGAGGAAGCTAGAGAGAGAGAGGGAGAGAGAGGGAGGGAGAGAGAAAAAAAGCATTTTTTTGGCCGACTTAGGCAGGAAGAGGAAAAACCTGTTCATAATTCTTCACTAAAAAGACCTTCTCATTGACTTCATTCTTGACACATTTCTGGTGTAATCAAACGAAAAGAAAATATCTAACGGAAAGAAAGAACATCGCCCAAATTGACAAACTCGTGCAGAGCCCTTAATTTTGAACTGCTACGTGTATTTCTTTCATTCTGTCTTTCACAATCGGATTTTCAATACATTCTTCGGAAAGAAAGGAATCTAACGTATGAAAAATGATCGAAATTACCAATTTGTAGGTAAGTAAACAATTCTTCTATTGTTACACTATTATATGAATACACACAGGAATCCATGTATACACACATGCACACAGACACAGACAAATAGATAGATAGATAGATAGATAGATAGATAGATAGATAGATAGATAGATGTTTACTAATCTTTCATGACCTTAAAGGGAGTCTAGTACAACACAATCTGTCTGTCTCGGTTTCACTGGTTTTGTAAATAATCAACAGAAATTTCAAAGAATAGAAATTTCAAAGAATAGAAATTTCAAAGCAAGAAAATACTGACGCCAAAAATTGCCGAATCGATTTTGTTTTTATTTTGTTACTTCATCAATTTAAACTTTTCAAAAGAGTCAATCTCGCATGTCAACACTGGTTTTTAACCCTTAAATGCACCTGATGAAGACCAAAAGACACATCGGTTGAAATATTCCGATGAAAACAGCAAAGATGACGATCCTAATTCAAATTATTCGTGGTATGAAATAATGATAATGTTTTCATCCGGAAATTTTCACAAAATATTTCCTTCTCCCAAACTGAGGTATTTTACTTGCAGAAGTTTAATGAGTTTGTTGTCATTACTGTCATTGGATATATTAGTTCTCACTAGTTAAAGGCTCCATTAACGTCTTGGGAACGGTTGACGCTCTCAAGATATATTTCTTTGTCCTCGGTCGTTTTACCACGGGAGTCAACCCGATACTAATCGACAACAAATTGTAGATAGCGATGAAGACAGTTATTGTTTTGTAGCAGAAAGAAAAACTGTCCTCAACATCTATGTGACCTTGGGAGTAACGGCATGGCCGGGTTAGAGGGTTCTCATTGATTTTGGCCTCCACGCCAACGATGGTGAACTCCAAAGAGTTCTCCGTATTACAGAGTCGCTGATGATATTCTATATACAATAGTTCAGAGGATTCAAATCAAGGATGAGATAGGAAGCTACATTTTGGGCGAATGTGGGGTAGCGGAAATAATTGTGAAAATTTTCGGTTAACCATTTACGGGTCACACAGTAAGGGAGCAGTTTCTTATTGGAACATGTGTGACTACCTTCTTGAGCAATGAAGCTGGAAACTCGATGTAGTCTGAGTACCTTCCAGAGATCTGCACATGACATTCCTTTTCACCTGGCCAGTTTCAAGAAGCTGTCTATCTTCATGTCCCACTTGGTGGATACTTCTCATTTGCTATGTTAGATTGGAAATTATAAGAACCATACACGTCTGGAATAGATGTGAAAATGTCAAAATTTGGTGCATACCAAAGATAATTACATTAGGTCGTCTTTAATAACTCTCTTATACACACACACACACACACACACACACACACACACATATATATATATATATATATATATATATATATATATATGTGTGTGTGTGCGTGTATATTTGATATAATGATATTTAATTTTTGTATAATTTGATATATAAACAAACAGTAATTAGAAAAATATGACAAACTCGAAAAGATTTTGTAACGCGTCTCATCCGTTAAACTCTTCAACGGATGAAACGCGTCACAAAAAGTTTTCCATATATATATATATATATATATGTATGTTTGTATATATATATATATATATATGTATGTATGTATATATATATATGTATATATATGTGTATGTATATGTATGTATGTATATATTTATATATATATATGTGTATATATGTGTATATGTATGTATATATATACATATTATATATATATATATATATATATATATATATATATATATATATATATATATATATATATATATATATATATATATATAAGAGAAAAGACAAAACATGAATTTACCAATGCGTTTCGTCCTCTGATGGACTTTGTCAAGGCCAATGTAGGGATTTTCTTTTCTTTTTTTGAAAATCTTTAAATATATGAACGTTCAAAAAATTAAGAACGCTCATAAAATTTTTATTGAATTTAAAAATTTAAAAAACTTAAAATTATTTTATCCTTCTCTTTATAATATATGTTGCAAAACAAAATCCTTACATTTGCCGATAATAAAGTCGAAATGAAACGCGCTGGGAAAGTATCCTTTTTATTTTTGTCTTTATACATATTGCTTTTTTTTTAACAGATATATTTTTTATTTCTAACTGAATGTTTACATACGCCCACACACATACACACACACATACACACACACGCATATATATTTATGAAAAGAGAAGGATAGGGAGAGGGGGACATAAGAATCAACGCTCTATGGTAACTGTCACTTTCATGTCTCAATGTGTTTTCAAATCAAGAAAATTGCATTGAGACGTGAAACTGACGGTCACCATGAAGCGTTGATTCGTATGTCCACACTGTCTATATGTACAAATGCTCTGTTTCTAATACTGAACGCTCGTCTCCTATAAACACGATAAATTTTAAACAATATATTTTTGTGTGTCTGTCTTTATTCGATATAGGCATCTTAGATACATATGCACATATAGCTTAAATTTGGTTTACTAGAAACAACTCTCTCTCACACATATACACACACACGCGTATGCGTGTTTGTGTGTATGCGTATGTGTGTGTGTGTGTTTGGACAGACTAGGGTAGATTTTTTACTAAGCTTACATTAGTCTGCCACAACTATGACACTTCTAATGAAATTCGAACTTATAATGCGTAACTACCCTGGTAGCTGAACGGTATACTGCCCAAGTAGTTGTACATGTTTGTATGCATATATATATATATATATATATATATATATATATATATATGACTATATGTATGTATGTATGTACGATTGTGTATGCAGTATGTATCTGTATATGTATGTCTATGTATGTCCATGTATGTATGTTTGTATGTATGTACTTGTATATGTGTGTAACAGACGAATTTCCACCTCACTTGAAAGTTACTAGTTATGAAAAACGTTGATTTTCCGTTTGGTTGCACTTAGCCTGTAAACGTTTCTTTAAAATATTTACAACTTTTTCTTATACTTTTTTTTAATGAGTTTCTTATATTTTTAATCATTTCACCCCAAGCAAGACAATAAAGCCACTAAGACGCAAAGGGTTACTGAGTGTGAGAGAATATGAGAAAAAAACCTACGAGCGAGAACAATAAAAGAACAGGAATTAATGATTGCAATTTCATTTTCATTTTTGAAAATCAGACTTGACTGGGAAGTAAGAAGTGGGAAGTGTGAGAGAAGAAACTGTTAGCATAGAACTTACGGTTACATCTATCCATTTCAACTGATACCAATCTAGTACTGTGTTTAAATTCATAAAGTCTACGACCCATAGAGGAAAAGATCATCAGAACAATTACAATTAAAATATTTATAGAAAAGGCACAGGGACGCTACGTTGTGGAGGTGGGAAAAGGACTGAAGCCAACTCTGGACAATACATGAAAAATGTAAAATTCACTTCGTTTGTTACGGTTCAAAACCAGACTTAGGATGATGTGTTTTGAATCTCACCTTGCCCTCTTGCTTACCCTACATAATCCAGTACAGTGACTCGATGAATATATTCTTAAAACCAGCTTTGTGTTACTAATCACATTCAAAAAAAAAAAAAAAAAAAAAAAGACATGACAAAGGACAATACAATACTATGCATCTATCGTAAGCAATTCTTCCTCGGCGTCGTCCTATAAAATACAATACGCTGTTGTGTAGCTTAATACCCATTGACACTACATTGATAATGTAGTACTATTCACTATTTGTATATCATACTACAACTATAACTGCTAGGATTGCAGGTGGGAATTTTTTTTTCGTAAAGATGACGTTCTTTTAATTAATAATCTCAATATGAACCTGAGATATTCATCTTCTCTGTATGGGAGACTCACTAACTTTAACGCTTACAAGAAATAATTCAGTTAAGATTCGCTTCCACACACTAACTTAACATCAGTTTCTGGATATCAGTAATAGGTTTTGTATGTGTGCGTGTGCGTATGTGTGTGTGTGTGCGTGTGTGTATTTTGTGTAAGAATTTCTCACCCAGAACACCAAAGGAAATCTACTTGCTAGACTGACACAACACATTTTTCAAATGTTCCATTTTGATAACATGTTAATTTAATATAAAAGCCTAACTATACCCTCTATTTAACTTATGAGGGTAATATATATATGTATATCGCTGTCCATGCTTAGGGGTATCTCTTTTAGAGTTGGGTTTTTTTTTCTGTACTGCTCAGTTATTGCTCGCCCTGTCTCCACTGGCTGACTAACATTAGGATACCCGGTCCAGAAATTGAACTCGCACTTACCACGCCACCAAATTAACGCACTAACTTTTTAATCCAGTAGACTATTCGATTATTCCCTTGAACTTGGAGCTATAAACACCCGTAGTTAAAATAAAGGGTTCAGTTCGATATTCCCTTAAGGCTCCGGGGGTTGAAAAACACCTGAAGAAAATCTGAGGGCGCAACAGCCGAAACGTTGTGATAACAACAACATATATAAAAAAACATTAGTCCGAATATAAATAATAAAATGGTAAATCGTTTTCCATGAAATTCAAAGAGAATTGTTCTGTTAAAAAAGATAAATATTTGCTTGTTCCATTCTTATTTTATTTCTGATTAGTATGAGAAACAGGTTGAGTATCATGAGAATCGTTTACGCAGACTTGATATAACTTGGCAAACAATAAGATATGAACATAACTGCGCATTGGTAAACAGACACTCTCTCGTGGGGACAATCAGTCGGCAATGGGTCGTCATTGAATGAAGTTATGCACAGTAAGATCTTCATATTTACAATGACTGAACAATAATTCTTTTATAGGACCTTTTGGTAAAATATTCCATCATCTATCACTCCCTCATGCAGTCCATATTGGCCTCTTAGCAATTTATAGTTTTTCCTAAATTTATTATTGGCTTTGAAACACTGTGAATACAGGAGAACGCAACAAAACAGCTGAACTTGATCCCAAAAGCCCTTGACATGGTTATATTAATTCAGTGAAGTTCAGATTAGGTTAAAAGGAGTGAACATTTAATGTTAATGGTTGTTGCCAATGCTCCTGATCCAACCTTTACTAAGAAAACTTAACTTCCAGAAAAACCCTGGTCGTCTTTTTTCTGTTTCGTTTTTTTTTTTTTTTGAAACAGCATCATCGTTTACACACACACACACACACACACACACACACACACACACACACACATATATATATATATATATATATATACCAAAGTATATAATTGGTATATACGGAATGAATTCCAATAACCAACAATTACTATTCTTAAAAGAGTGCTCAATACAAAGTAGAGCAGATAAAATTATTACTTATAAAAAATTATAACATAAGTATGTTATAAAAATCACTACAAAAATAGCCATTTTGTTTCAACACACTCTGTGTCTTATCAAGTGATGATGTTGAAAATAAAATAAATGGTTTTAAAAGTTTCAGATTAATTAACGATCCTACACTAGGGGAACATTGTTACAAAAGCTAGAATAACAAATCAAAAAACCAAGTATAGAAAGATTCAAAAGCTTGACAACGAAATCATGTTATAATAGCTATTCAGATCTTTAAAATACGTGTAATATTAAAATAATTTATACTAACCAATAATTATAAAATTATATGATAAAATTTTAATATTAAAATTAAAAACTGGCAATTTTAAAATCCAAATTTAATCACTATTAAGTTTAAAAACTACAAAATTATTGAGAAAAAAAAATATATATGTTTATTCAATTCATTTCTTCATTGAAATTACGTTCGACAAGACGCTTCAATATATCCGGTCATTTAATAATACATGTATATATATTTTTTTTTTTTCCCTTTCTTTTCCTTTTTTATAAAGTGTGTGAATGTGGTCTTAAACTCACGCGCAAAACAACAAAAACACAATCAGATTATAATACATAAGCACCCAGACATAATTAGATATATATATATACACACACACACACACACACACACGCGCGCACAAAAAAAAAAGCGACGAGACATGAACATCTCTACAGCCCTTTATGAAAAAAGGAAACGTGGAAACCAACACCTATACACACACACAGGTAAATGTGAATACACTCTACATACACATAGACACCGATAGATACACATACATACATCCACAGACAATGACATAGACAATCAGATACCACAACCAATAAATATTTCAGACTTAAAGTATCATTAAATAAATGCTAACCACTTATTAAATTATAACTTAGGGAGCAAATATACAAAGATAAAAATGGTTAAAAATAATATTATTTAATATATTAAAACGAAAATTCCAAAACCATAAATATCAATAAAAATATATATTAATCATATGAGTTGATAATAGTTTCATTATATATTAGGCAATGAAAAACAGGATAAAGAAACCCACAGATACATATATATATACACGGCAGCAAACACAAATTAACACACATAAACATACACTCATACATACATATACATACAGAAATACATACAAATAAATATATAAACATAAACATATACGCACATATACATATCTATGATAACAAGTACACAAGCACACACATATACATATAAACATAAATACACACATATATACACACCTTTTTATGCACACATACTCACATATATAAAAAACAGTCATGACCTACCAAAGTTTCCATACCTACACATACACACAAATTCATACATAATAGGTGCCAACACACACATATATACATCCACAAACATACATAAATATATATACACACATACATACATATCTACAAATAAACATATATATAAATATACCTATCTACAATAACAACTACCAATATATACATGCATACATAAAAATACAACAACACTCAACTAAATACATACATAAACGTACTAACATTTAGATACATAAATATACATTCAAATACCAACACACACCAATATACATATACCCTAACATACAAATATATAAACACATTCATACAAACAGAAATATACTTAAATATAAATATACATACACAATAAAATAGGACACATACAGATATATACATATATACACACACAGATATATATATACATACATACACATATACACACACATACATATATATACAAATATATCGTGGCACAAAGCCGAAATTAGGGGGCACC